>MJUU01061509.1:79241-96893 GCA_002080025.1 Modiolus philippinarum | reverse complement strand
ATCTCCCTCATGCAAAGCTCTGTCCTTAGCTAATTTTGGCTTTCTATTTAGATCATATTTGGTAATTTGTTCTCTATCAGTTTTGAAACATATTTGGATTTATGGTCTTCCAAACATTTAGATTTTATCTGCACTGAAGAGACATAAGTTGTCGAAATGCGCATATGCAGAATCAAAATTCACAGTAACTTCGGTATTGAGTTATTAGGATAAATAGAAAATGGCAACTGTTCTTTAAATATACAATAAGCTGAATTAATTATATAAGTCAGTAGAGTTGTATTTTTCCCAAGCTTTCTTACAGCAATATCCAAAGGGCCATCTGGAAAATCAACTTCTTTCCTCTCCTTTGAACTGCAACATGAGCAGCAAAACACTGTTTGTGTTTAGGGGATATAATAAAAATATGAACGAGTACCATCAATTCTGTAGGATGTGTTCCCGGACACAAAGCTAGCGGACCAGGCATTTCATGAAATGTTTTACAATAGATGCATATCATGCCATCTGAAGAGTCTTCTAGACCATCAAAATCCTTTTTCCAGGATTCCAAAAATTTCTTTTTTTTCAATTCATAAGTTTTCTTACATGTACTGGGTGCATCATTAGATTTTTTTGAGGGACTCAACTGAATAATTTTCTCAAGGCAAGTTGTTTGTATGCCATATTGTTAGCAAATGATGGAATGAGAAACTTCAAAGGTTTTAATAGTTTCATTACAAGTGCCAAGGAAAAGTAAAATGGAAAGAAAGGATTTTTATAAAATCTCTCATAGACATTTTTATTGAAAAAACGATATGTCAGAATCTACTCACGTGAACATACTTCACTCGATTTTTAACAATTTTGAACAACAAAACATCATCATTGGTCGTGGACGCAATACACATTCATGATATCGATGATTAGAGTAAACCGGAAACGTGATCGTACAATCGCGCTTTCTCAGATTAACTGATCCCGACTGAATAACACTGGAGAAGCGCCGACTGATAATTTTCACAGTTGACCAATCACGACAGATTTATAATTAGTACTTTCTATATTTGTGTTGGGGATTTTTTTTAGTTTTATAATTAATGATGTACGATCGCAAGCCTGGCCAGTTCATTCATGAAGCATGTCAACATATCAGAATCTCAACATATCACCGTATGAGCTTTTTTTTTACTTGTCCGATCGGACAAGTTAGATACGAGTTTAACTTGTCCGAATGTGAAATTTACTTGCTCCGGGATATCGGACAACCGTTAATGTCGAACCCTGAATTTGCAGTCACGTTCTCGCTCAGAGTCAGAACCAGCCCAACCATAGTAATACTTAAATCTGATTTCATACTTTTTACAGACGATCATGATTTTTGTAAATGCGATCTAACTTTTTTCAGCATTCACAACTGGTTCAGTCATTAAATGTCTTTTTCGTCTCCTCGTTACCAGCTCTGGTCAAAGTGACTCAAGAGTCTTTTCTACCACCACTTTTCATTGACCAGACTTTTAGCTTTGGATTGTTCTTTTAATCTTGCTTAGAATATATTTAAGCAATAAAGTACAGATTCCTCTTGGGCCTTTTATTTTGTGTAGTTAATACTTTTCGTGCCTCGTACAGTTTTCCGTGAACATTTTTAGGATTAATCTACGTGGTTATTCCCCGGGGTTAGTCATTATATTTGGAAACTTACCTACCTCATAGTATAAGTTCAAGACGGTCCCTAGTAACGGTTTGAGCGGAATTCACTTGTTGAACAACACCACATCCATGTATCCACTTTGTCATGGAGGTGTGGTCGTTCTTTGCCGGCAGTTGTCTTTACTACCGGAGTTGACATGTTCAACATAACGGGTGTCTTATAATAAGCGGGAGATGTTTACTCCGTCGGTGCACCTGATCTCACCCATGTTTTTTTATTTGTGTCCTTGTTGTACATGTATTTATGTGTGTCTTCATTTTTCTTTTATGTGCCGTACTCATGTTGTGTCTTTGATGTTGCAATTGTCCATATTGATCATTCGTTTCAGACTGATGGTTTCGGTTCCCACTTACTTTATTTGATTTAAAGATACTCGTCTTTTGGTCAGCCATTGTTTTTGAACAAAAAAGGTTTCTGGAATGGACAGGAACATTTTAGAAGTTAACGTATATTCTAACGACTTGTATATGTATATTTAAGGATTGAACATTCTTTTTATAGGTACTAAAATTATATCTTTTTGGGGAAAACACTTTACAAACATTATTATAGAAAAAATTATTTGAATCAAAACAAGATCAGTATGAAAAGACAACAAAAGGATGAGTATCAATTTGGTTAATTGGTATCCATGAGATTTGAACTCAAGAGCTCTCCTCCCATGGTATTGATCAACCGCTTTCGGTTCGACTGGCGATATTTCCATCCAACCACGGCTCACCCGTCAATAATATTGAAATTGTACCAGTAATACCTATAAATCTATATTTAGATCTTATTTCAAAATATATTTCATATTTGTTTTTGTTGTTAAATTGAACTATATCTGAAGCGGAGATCTATGATAGTAGTTCTTTCAGAAACGGTGGGAGCAACTGTATTATTTGTAATATGGAATAAATAGAAAAAGAATTATTTAAGACACCAAAAAACCTCTAAAGATTGATGCACACTTAGTCAAGCCAAAAGAACAACGTTATTGGACGATGGTTATCTTATACTATTGGTTGCTGCTGAAAATGAAAAGTCAAAGTAACTGATTTAACTGCCAAAAATACATCATTTTTAGAAGGGAATTGTGCACTATTATAAAACTAAAACGCTCATTATCCAAGGAAACTTGTCTTTTGGTCAACAATTTTTTTTCGAACAAACAAAACAGTTCAGAGAATGCAACATTAACTCATCCTCCTTAGAGCTAGTGATCAAGTAGACCCGCTTGCTCTATCAGCGTCTATCATTCGATTTCTGGATTTTATCTGCACTGAAGACACTTTCAATTTGTAAATTTACAGTTACTTTGGAAATTTGTTTTTTAGCTTCCCTTTTTAAAAAGGTGATTAAAAATGGGGCCAGTTCAATCATAGTATATCATTTCCTCTTTATTTATTGTACATTTTGATAATTTTCAGTATTGTTTTGTACATTTTTTTTGTTATTTTGGTCGCCGGCATAAATTGGTGTATTTGACAAATAAAATTATGTATTCTGTATTCTGTAATAAAAATATCAAAACTTGTGATTCCTCTTTTAAACTTTGTTAATTGTAATGGAGAATACAAAATTAATGGTTTTAAAAAACAAGCTTTCTCATTGCAAATTTCGATTGCAACAATTTTTTTTTTTTATGAGCATATTTATTGCTTGTGATAACTTCAGTGTTCTAGATCTCGTTTGCAATTCAGAAAATATCATGATGCTTTTCTATTTGATCAAACAACAATAAAAATGCTTGATTTCCAAACTTTTCTTTCAGTATTTGTATTCATATTTTTCTTCTAGAAAAAGCATATTACTCAGATATCAACATTTACTTAAGTAGTGTATACTTGTTTCGTTTAAGTATCGGATATTTTATTTGTGATCTCGCAACAATAAAATCATTTTCAATGGAACAAAGTTGGCCACAATTAAATGTGACACGCCATTAGGTTTGCCTTCTCTCGTCATTTCCATCTTTTTCTCCGTATTTCAGCCCGGTAGTCCTTTAGTCGAAGGCCATACGGACGAAACGTTGGGCAGTCTTCCCTTCTATCCATTTTGTCATTTTTAGGTGTTTTTTAATTAGTACATTTTTCTGTTTTTTACTTTTTAATCGCGGCCAACTATACCATTTTATTTTGTTCCATAGTTAATTTGTGGTCATCACAAAACATATATATATTTTCATTTTCAATGGGACTGGTTTGATTTAACTCTGTAATATTCTCTGGTTCTCCCCTCGTAAATTGGAAGTAAAGAGACTTGTCTTTTTGGTAGCTATTGTTTTTGAACAACAAATGTTTCCGGAATGAAAAGAAACATTTTAGAAGATACTAATGACTAGTCTGTGTATATTTAAACATGAAACATTCTTTATATAGGTACTAAAATTTTATCTCATAGGGAAGAAGAATACTAATTATATTTAATTAGAACAAAATCGGTGTGAAAAAAAAAACAACAAAAGGATGAGTGTCAATTTGGTTAACTGGTTAAGGTGGTTCGCTTTTCCATTTAAAAATAAATAGGATCTTAAATAAACATGATTTTTAGTTAGCAAATTAAAAAAAGAAGCAATTTAAGTGAAAAAAAATGATAGGTTGGTGATTTCATTTTTGAGATTTAAATGATTGAAAATAAGGCGTGAAATGGCACTCCTTTGATTTTTCATAGGATTAGCATTAGCAAGGTTTGACTATGAATGAATGTGACAGAATAAATAGAATTCAATGTATTTTTTACAGAATGCTTACAAAGATGTATAAAATGAAATTATGGAAAAAATAAATGGGTCAATGGGCAAAAAATTATAATGCTTTTAAATGGATAAAACCCGAGGATTCCGAAAATCTGACAGAAATCCCAAAATATGAGGAGCAAACCTCCTTAAGTGGTACCCATGAGATTTGAACTCGAGAGCTCTCCTCCCATGGGATTGATCAATCGCTTTTGGCTCGACTGACGCGTATTACCGCAATAAATCCACTCAGCCTCGGCTCAACCGTCAATAATATTGAATAACATACCAATTTATCTATATTTAGATCTTATTTCAAAACAGAATTCATGTTTTGTTCCTAATCGAGCTATATCTGAAGTAGAGATTTATAGAGAAATAGCGGGAACAACTGTATTATTGTAACGTGCCATAAATAGAAGCAATGATTTATGATACCCAAAAAATCTCTAAAGATTAATACAAAATCAATCCAACAAAAATACAAATTGGACGGTGGTCCCTTATACTATTGGTTACGTCTGTTGCTGAAACTATACAGTCATAAGTAACCGAAATAACCTCCAAGAACACACCATTTTCAAAACTCGTTTACAAAAACAGTTCAAAAATAGATAAGAATAATTTACAATGAATAAAAGAAAAGAAAAATAGTAATGGTGCATTACATGATACCCCGCACCGTTTCACAAAATTTTTAAGAAAAAGGGGCATAACTCCAAAACTATGTATACCACTGAACCCAAAATTATACTTAGCCTGTGTTTTGTGGTAAACATGCTAAATTACAGAAGGGCGGGAATTGTGGTTCCTGAGTAAACTGTGACAGAAATTTTTTGTGACACCAATTGACAAAAATGAGTCAAAGACTCAAATGGCCGGGTTGCGTTTTGGTGTTTCTAGCTATAAAGTGTTGTTTTATAGGTTCCCTAATGGCTCTGTGTATAGAATATGTTGAAAATATTGATAAAAAATGACTACCGGTAACTTAAAAGGCCAGGAAAAATAGGAAAGATATTGGAAGGAATTCTATTCAGTCAGGTGCACATTTTCAAAATATATAGAAATAATCTGTGAAGTGTCAAAGGTCAGAGATGAAAACTGTAGGAGGAGTTGATTTCACAAAATAGGTACCCTTTGTTGAAAATGTGATAAAAAATGACTAAGTTCCAAAATCTGTAAAAATAGGAAAATATTTTCAAAATAATTCCAAAAATGAGGTGCACATCTTCAATATATAGAAACATTTTGCGAGATTTCAAAAAAGTAGGTTGAAAACTGTAGGAGGAGTTGATTTCACAATATAGATACCCTTTATTGAAAATGTCAATAAAAAATGTTCCAAAGTCAGTAAAAGAATTTTTCAAAATAATTCCAAAAAGGGAGGTGCACTTCTACAATATATATAGAAACAATATGTGAAGTTTCAAAGATGTAGGTTGAAAACTGTAGGAGGAGTTGATTTCACAAAATAGGTACCCTTTGATAATGTCGATAAAAAATGACTAAGTTCCAAAGTCCGTAAAAATAGGAAAAAAATTTCAAAATTATTCCAAAAAGGGAGATGCACATCTACAATATATATAGAAACATTAAGAGAAGTTTCAAAGATGTAGGTTGAAAACTGCAGGAGGAGTTGATTTCACTAAATAGGTACCCTTTGTTGAAAATGTCGAAAAAAATGACTAAGTTCCAAAGTCGGTAAAAATAGGAAAACATTTTCAAAATAATTCCAAAAAAGGAGGTGCACATCTACAATATATATAGAAACAGTTTGTGAAGTTTCAAAAATGTAGGATGAAAACTGTAGGAGGAGTTGATTTCACAAAATCAGTATCCCAATTTCCCTGCCCGCCCGACATTCACCATACTATAACCCGGATTTGCACTCCGTGCAACCCAGCCAAAAATATTCTATTTTCCGTCAAACAGGAAGTGGCCATCCAAAAGATCCCAAACTTTATCACACGATATAGGTCCCCATACTGATACTCCATAATGAATTGTAGAAGGCTGGGATCTGTGGTTCCTGAGAAAAATGTGACAGAAATTTTCAAGACGCAAAAAATATTCTAAGTTCCGTCAAACAGGAAGTTGGCAGGTGAGAGATCCCAAACTCTGTTACACAGTATAGGTCCCAATACTGATACTCCATGCAAAATTGCAGAAAGCTCGGATACATAGTTCCTAAGAAAACTGTGACAGAAATTTTTGTGACGCCGACGCGGGCGACAACGCAAGATGTCGGATAGTGATCCCTATATGTTGCCACTGCGTGAACACAGGCGACACAATAAACAGATACTCGATTTTATTTTTTTTTTATTACATTTTGTAAAAAAAATTGACATAATAATATATAACATTATAAAACATAAAAAATGTTTAATTTAAAGCTCTGTTCAGAAACTCTTTTCTGACTCCAAGGTTCAACTGAATACAAGTTATTTCCCTTTTCAGATAGTTAATACAGTTCCAAATACAGGTAGCTACTATGACTGATGTAACCTAGTGATTGACAGTTTTGGTCTTGTAATCAAATGAACTTGTAATATTTCATGATATTCTTTATGTTTTCTATGTTTTTAAATAAAGAAGACTTTTTCTGTGACTAAAAAATATGACCCCATTTCCTTTAGTCCTTAAATATCATTGTTCATTTGAAGAATCAGATTTTGTATCAATGTGCTCAAAACAAGGGAAATAACTCATGTCAAATTGAAATTTGGAGAAGTTGTTGGAGATACCCCGAAAAAAGTTCTTGTTGACAAAATTTGAGCACCATCAATTTCTTTTCAATGTCTCAACATATCAAAAACAGAATAAATTTAAATCAAATAAAAAACTTTTTTTCAACTACACTGACCAATAGATGTATTTATTGTTGCATTTGCAAATGTAACAGTGTATTTAATCCTGCCACAAATATTCTTTCAGAAATACATAACTAACCAGAGGTATTTAATCAACAATCATGATACTTTCAGGAATGATATCCCATGTAAGTAGGAATCAACACAATCTGGAAGATATACACTAGGAATGAATGTAGGCTTCCACAAATATTCTCGAATGTTACAGAATTGATCAAGAGCTTGTGGATTCAATTTTGACGCCCTTCAGAGGTAATTGTTAAGTCTCCAAAATAATTAAAGAAATTAAGAAAAGCTTTTTTTTACATTATCAGAAAGTAAATGTATCAAATAAAACAACAAAATATGGCACTGTATATTAATTAATAAACAACCATTTTACTGATTCCTCAGATTAAGACTCTATTTATATGCTGTACAACTGAACCAAAATAGAGTTGGACAGTTTTTTGTCATTTTGTGAATTTCCCATTACCTATTCATTCTATTGTTTTTCAAATGACACTAAAAGTGCAAATGAATCTGTATTACTTATTTCAAAGATTAAGGAATTCTGCTCCAATGTTTGATTTGCAGATGGAAATAATACATAAAACTAACCAAATCAGGTATACTTATATACATTGGATTAATAGAAGCAACAGGAAGATACAATTTTTATTTATTAATTAATGCAGACTGGTACTCATTTGGGTTGTATCATTACAGTCATTACAAACATGAAAAGTGAACAATGTTAAACATATGATCAAGTTAGAGATAAATTATGACTTTGCTGAGTCTACTCTCAGTTCTAATGACTGTTTAATGAAAGATGTTACTGTCTTAATTTGTTCGGGTGTTGTCTGGTTTTGGAATTTGGTTAATTTTTAACTTTTTTTTACAATTTAATACCAAAAAGTCTGTAAATATATTCAAGAATTATTGAAATAAAATATTTCTGTTCTTTGCATTTATTTTGCAATCAAAAAGTGATACTTGTCTTGCAATATGTTGCAAATGGGATTATTTCTTTGATCTGTTGGGATTTTCATATATCATCCTATTTATGTTCACTTAGTTTAAATTTTGTTAGAATAATTCGAACATTTTCATCTAAAAGTAACAATTTGTAATGAGAATTTTTTAAAACAAAAATCAAATATCTCTTGTTTTTGTTTAGCATAAACAAAATATTGTGGTCTGTAAAAACTAAAATGTCCACCTCAAACTTTAAAAGATATTGATGTACACTTAAAATTAACAAAGTACAAAAAAATAGCAAAGATATTTATACATACATACTCAGGTCTGGCGTTTTACATTTCCGCAAATTGGCATTACGTTTCCGAAAAAATATATTACGTTTCCGGAAAAAATTGTTTACCTTTCCGCAAAAAATATATATTACTTTTCCAGAAAAAAATTTTGTTTCCGCAAAAGAGATATCTCACCTTTGTAAAATATTTTGCGACTTTATATTCACAATTTTAAGTTTATACAATTAAAAAAATAATAATAAAGACGACCACTACATGATCCCATTAATTTTGAACCTTCAACTCTTTGTCCTTTTTTTTAAACTTGTGACATTTGCAATATATTTTGTACAAAAGTTTTACATACAATACATTTGTATTAAAAAGAAACACGTACTATGATAGCCAACAAGTATTTGTTGTATTGATATTTTTTAAAACTTTTTTCAAAAGTTTATTTTTGTGGGTTTAAAAGAGAACTTATCTTAACTAGATTTATCAGTGAAGTCTTACTCAAGCTAATCCCAATGGCCAAAACAAAATAGTGTGGATCCACCCAGTACATTCATGCACAAAGCTGATGATCATATTTTTTGTCAATATTATTTAATCATTATAAATCATATTGAAATTGCAATGAAAGCTACCTGAATAACCAGGTAAATTTTTTGGAAACGTAATGCATAAAATTTGCGGAAATGTAAACTTTTAATTTGAGGAAACGTAATAAATAACATTTGAAAATTTGCGGAAAAGTAATGCGCCCTAAGGTCATCACTCAAAGAAAATTCTCTCATGGAAATAATACTGACAATGCAAAAACTAATGCCATTCATTTCTTTCGAAAATATCTTTGCGCAAAAATGTGGACAAATATCGAATTATCTGCTCACTGTAAAATCATGAGCACAAAACATTACAACGAGCTTAATAAGATGATTAATTAGTTCAGATTTAATACCAATTCCGATGAGGGTGAAAATATTTCATAGCTGAAGCCAATGCTATGCAGGGAAATTTCAGCTCAATGGTCTTTAATGTGCATCAATCTTGCACATCCACTGGTGAAAATTAAAATTGCTTTTCATAAGTTGTAAAAATGATTTCGAATAATTTCTTGATAATAAATAAAATAACACAAGCAATATTTATGCTGCTCATGAGCAAAATATGCCACGATTTGCAAAACTCTTATTATATTAAGGGGAGATAATTACATAATAAAGAGCTACGCCAGGGCAGCATGTCAACCACTGAAATTTGAACAAGTGCAATTTCAAGTGAAAGTTGAAATAAAGTGTCTGCAGGATATTAATATCTTATTATAGAATTTTTCTTTGGAATTTTCAGTGTTGGATCAAAATGAGGGGTCACTGTTCATTTAGAGAAAAAACTAAAATCACAAAAGAACAATAGGGGAAATACCTATATGAGGGGATAAAGGAGTATGTACGATAAAAGGCATATTTGGCCCCCAGTTCGAGCTATATTTTCAAACGCAGTATTCCTTTAAACTTTATTTGGTATATCACAGATGTTATATTGCTTAATTCAAAACTCAAGTAAATTGATGCAGTTACGTCATTAAATCCTGATTGTGACTTCACAAATGTCATGCTTCTTTCAGCTTTGCGGGAAATCGACAAATTTTTGTCATATTTCGTAATATTTAGGTGCAGACAGCACAGAGTGCATGCTTGTGCCAATGATTTTTTGATATGTTGAAAGTATATAAAATTGGCAACTTTTCATGCAAAAATTTTATTGGCACAGACATGCGCTCTTTGTTTCCTGTGTTGAAATATGTAAGGATTTTGGTCATCTTAGTCCATTTTTGTGAAAAGGCTTATATTTGTCGGATTTTGGAGTTAATTTTTTTCAACAAACAAAAAGACTTGGGTAAAACCCGTCGATGTTTATTATATACTGGTATTGAATGGTATTTTGAGACATGATTTTATGAAATATTAGCGTCTTAATTTTAGGGGGCCAAATATACCCCTTACCGTACATACTCCTTTAAAAAATTGTTCATACATTTTGTTAATATTTTGCATGTTTTTTGAAATCATTATATTGTTAATAAAAATTAGGGTTTACCATTTAAATAAGAGACATCAATTGTAAACAATATGAAATTCTTATAATAAATTATCTCCCTTGTGTAATTTCTCTATTCCTTTAAAGCTAACCCCCAGATTTACACTTCATATGTTGTAGTCCTCTTTTTCATGAAAATTTTGTTAAAGTGATGAGAAAAAAAATCAAATATTTTGGAACTTTTTTAAGGTGGTTCGGGGGACTAAGCAAAATCCATTAGAATTTTTCAATAATTTGCAGAATTAAACTTCAAAAACTGGACTTCCAAAAAATAAAATAAAAATTAGGGGGTCACCGAGCATATAAGCTCACAATCTTTCATCGCAAATATGGATTTTTTAGTTGAAATGTTAAGGAAAATTGCCATTTTTTAAAAATTATTCAAGTTAAATCCATGAGAATTTTGTATATTGCTAGCCCTTGTATTGATCTTTCTAAAACCAAAAAGAAAAATGGGGGTCACGGACCTTATTACGAAATTATTTCACAAAGTCAAAATTTTCGTAGTGATTTCTTTGTAAAATATTTTTTGAAATTACCTCCCTTGTTTAAATTTTCAATTCAAAGAATTTTACAGTACAAATACTATTCTGATTTTTTCTTCAAAAATGAATGGTAAACTAAGAGAAATAGACCCATTGTTTGTGTTTTAAGCCAAATATTGTACAGATTTGTCCAAATTTTAAAATGCTTGTATATTTCTTTAATAAAAAATACCTATCAAAGCATGAAATATGAAAACAAAATGGCGGAATACCACCGATCCACCATAAACATTTTTCTGAATTATAATTGTTAATTTTCTGAATGTATGAAACCTAAATGAAAAAAATTTTTAACGAAAATGAGGGAAAAATACCACAGAGACACCTTAACATGTAATTTAATTTTCTTCCCATGAATTTATGTTTATATATAATTATATTGACTGCAGTTTACTATCATCATAATGTGATCAAATGTAATTAAAAGGCAGCTTTGTACGAAATTGAGAGGTTGAAGGATATGTGGGAGACTTGCACTAAGAAACTAGAGGCTCACATGATCCTGTATCGCTCACCTGGTCACTGGTTTTATTCATTGTCACCTATAGACCACCCATTCATACTATAAATCAATTCAGCAGATGTTACATTTTCATTCTTGGATGAGGTACAAACTAAAAATCACAAACTTTGGAAGGGATCATCCAAAGACAATTGTAACCAAGTTTGGTTCCAATTGGCTCAGCAGGTTCAGAGGAGAAGACATTTGAATGCATTTCCCATAGAGTCCCTATGTTAAACTATGTTCCACGCTGGCAGCCATCTTGGATGAGGTAAGAACGTAAAAATCACAAACTTTAAAGGGGACCACCCAAGGACTATTGTGACCAAGTTTGGTTCAATTTGGCTTGGTAGTTTCAGAGGAGAAGATCTTTGGATGCATTTTCCATGTTAAATGTCCCTATGTTAAATTATGTTCCCTGCTGGCGGCCATCTTGAATGAGGTATGAACATAAAAATCACAAACTTTGAAGGAAAACATCTAAAGACTATTGTAACCAAGTTTGGTTCAAATTGGCTCAGTGGGTTCAGAGGAGAAGACATTTGAATACATTTCCCATAGGGTCCCTATGTAAAACTGTGCTCCACGCTGGCAGCCATCTTGGATGAGGTACAAATGCAAAAATCACAAACTTTTAAGTAGACCACCCAAGGACTATTGTGACAAAATTTGGTCCCCATTGGCTGAATGGTTTCAGAGGAGAAGATCTTTGAATGTATTTCCCATAGGGTCCTATGTTAAACTATCTTCCCCGCTGGTGGCCATCTTGGATGAGATGCGAACCTGCTGCACATATGTAGAAATTGTAGTTCTGGAAAACCTCAACACTTTTGCAATTCACATTTAACCTTTATCTCAAACAATTTTTGAAATATAAAAGTAAAAATGTTCAAAAATTGTGAAAATTCAAAGAAAAAGCGGCAATAACTCCTATGTGCGTTGTCAGATTTTCTTCAAAATTGCAGGACATGTAGATCTTACTATGCTGAACATTTTTGTTATACAAACTTCACTTCTATCTTCTATCAATTTCACTATATAAGACCAGAAGTAACGAAAAACTGAAAATTTTACGGAAAAGGGGCAATAACTCCAAGATGGGTAAACAGATATTCTCCAAAATTGCAGGGCAGGTAGATCTCATCATGCTGATCATTTTTACTCCAGTCAGAATTTTGATATCTGTAATGATTTTCGAGTAATTTGCAAAAAACAGCAATTTACCCCTATGTTCTATTTTTAGTAACAGCGGCCATGTTGTTTGGTCTACGGACATAAAAATCACAAACTTGAAAGAGCATACCCTGGTGATGATTCAGGCCAAGTTTGGTTAGTATTGGCCCAGTAGTTTCAGAGGAGACGATCTTTGAATAAAAGTTAACAGGCGGACGGACGACGGACGCCGAGTGATGGCAAAAGCTCACATGGCCTTTGGCCAGGTGAGCTAAAAATGAAAAAGAAACAGTGTCCCTCCCCTCCTAACCCTTACACATTTATTTTGGGAAATAAAAAACATCACTTTAAATGCACCAAATAAAATGCCTTTGGCCCATATATCTATAAATTTGAAAATAAATTGGTAATTACCAATTTTTTTGTTAAACTCAGTCTAATTTAAAATTTAGAACAATTTCTACTCCTGGTAAAACTCCTTTTGAGAGATAGATTTTTACACATGATTCACAATCAGGTTTTTTTATCACAAGTACATGAATCATACAATACGGGACTTTGGAGATAGGAGCTATAATGTAATTGAGGGCAGAAATGATCATCCCAAAAACCAGTGAGACAGAGTGACTGGATTCTTGATCTATTGAAATAAATATATATCACATAAAAAACAAAATATTTATAAAATTGAAGTATATACTTATAATTGGTCCTACATGACAATTCTTTAACTAAATTTTAACTGACAAAAAACAATTAAGCTGAAGTGCTACAACAGATTCAATATAAACCACCCTCAGCTCAACAGTGTTCATTATTTAGTGATTTCCCTCAATGTATTGATGTATTGATTTTTTCGTATAGTATCAGAACTTGAATCCGGTTTGAACACGACTCAGAAGTCCTGTATTATAAGTAAGTTTGACCTAATGCAAATAACAATGAGACATAACAATACATACAGTCAATATACAGTAAATATATAAAAATTTGTTCTACAATTTTTCCTTCAAAAACTTTGTTAATCCTGTTCAAAGGCATTTAACACACTAAGAGAATTCTTTATATCAAAAGCAAAATTTGAAAATCCTAAAATATAATATGCGCTATTTTGTAAATTGTTGTGCACTGACTAAAGAAGTATAAACTCCCTTTTTAGCCAGCAATGATTGATGTGTCCCACTTTCTACAATAATACCATTGTCCATTACAAAGATAACATCAGCATTCTGTATAGTAGAGAGACGGTGGGCTATAACGACACATGTTCTTCCTTCTTGGGCTTTGTCTAATGCTTCTTGTACCAACTGTAAAATAAAGCAGAACTTTGTTTCATAAAACATAATATAGAGTATAAGTTTAAATCACTAGATATTCTTATTATGAAAAAATCTTGACCTTTAGGCCTTAAAATAGTGTTTTATGGTCACCTTCGTGTTCACTTGTGGGAATTTGAGAATTTCTTGTACGCCTTCAAAATGCACCTTGTTTTTTTTCAATCAAGTTATTTGTTGGTTGTTTAGTTGTTTATGTTGTCCCTTTATTGACAAGTTTTTTTTATCATTGATTATCAAATTTTCTCTATCAGCTTGATGCTTTTTTGCCAATTCCTACACCTATCTATTTGGTCTCGATCTAAAAATTATGTTGACCATGTGATTCTGCATGTATGTGTACTTTATATGGGATCCCTTTCAAGAAATTCCGTCAATCTTTTTTTTAACCTTCCCGTTTCCTGGGTGGAAAATATTTTAAAAAGACTCTAGAGCTCTAGAGGCTGCCTTTTCCCATTTCATGGGCTACAAATTTTCAGTGGTTCCTGCTTCTCGCTCGACAACTTTTCCCGTTTTCATGTGCACATTTTTTTTTCCTTTTCCCGCTTATTTAAAAATCCCATTCCTGCTTCCCGCTTATACCTTATCGAGACCCGCTTTATACATTATTTAATTTCCATATGCCTCATAAAACATGACCAATATCTCATTATACCTCCCGCTTTAGTAATCATGGCGTCAGTTCGTCTGTCCGTTTATTATTCCGTCCACCATAGGGTACATACTTTGTGGCGACAACTACTCCTAGACAACTTGGTGAAATTCAATGAAACTCACAGAATGTTCAGTACATATTGCCATTGTGCACCAGCTATTTTAAAATTTGATTTGACTTGAATTTTTTTTGGTGATCTTTTTACATCTGGAATCAAATAGGGGAGCAGGGGTATGTTTTTGTGAGCTTTGCTCACAGTTTTTCTAGTCTTTGTCTTGTTTTTGCACCAGGTATGAATGGCTGTGTTGTAACATCACTTTCATAATCTGCCAGTCAGAAGCAGGCAAGTAAATATCTATTTCTGTAGCATACAGATCAAGTGCACACTTCTTGTAGTGTACAGGGCTAGGTGTGATCATGTACCACATTGATGATGGGTTTCAATGATTGACCAGTAATAGAAATGACCAGACCACCTCGGCCACCAAAGCCTCATGGTGTTTGTAAAGATTTACATTGACATGTATCTTACCTTTTCACTTTCAGTATCTAAGGCTGATGTAGCTTCATCTAAAAGTAGAATTCTTGGATTTCTAATTAATGCTCTGGCTATAGCTACACGTTGTTTTTGTCCACCTGAGAGTTGTGTCCCCTTCTCTCCTACTTCTGTATCATAACCCTGGAAAAACAAATACAAATTCAGCCATTTTTTTCCACGTACTGTAAGCCATTTTGTTGTAAGGAATTTATTTTTTATCAATTTGAAAGAAAATATCGTAAGATTTGATTGTGTCAAATTTGTCCTCTGCTATTAAAATGTAATCATCGTCAAAATCCTATCAAATCAAAATGAACTTGTAACTTCAGTTGCCACAAATATTAGTTGATATACAAAAGAATATTCCCATTGTATCATGGTTTCCATTGTATAGTTTATAGAGAGGTTATTTAAGAATTCAATTTGTAGTTTAAAAATTTTATTGGAGGGAAACAGCATGGACCATAGCACTTTTTGAATGAAGCATGCTACCACTTCATATTAAATGTGCTTAGGTAAGCACTTTTGCACGACAATAAAACTACAAAATATTGCATTCAATACTTATAATAACATTCCATGAATATAATATTACTTAATGAAAATCATAGATGGTACACCAGTTTACTTTTGTCTTAGTCAACGAGTCACATGCTGGTGTAATTTTACTGACTGATAAAACACAAATGAAGGAAATGATCAGACATTATTATTACTCATTACCAATATAAAACTATGATTTCTATATGAAGCAGAATGAATGTAATTAATTTAACATTTTTATGCTGAACCAATAATGCATATTTTTTTAGATGAAAACAAGATGTGTTTGTGAAACACTACATATGCCCCCAGCACCAATTTTTTTTACCTCTGTGACCTTGATCTTTGACCTGATCTAATTTTTGGGGGGCATTTTTATGTTCCTCTTGACTAGACCTATACACCTGCCAAGTATGATAAATCTATCTTGAATAGTTCAAAAGTTATAGTCAAGGTTAAAGTTTCTGATGCACAGACAGACAGACAGACAGGACAAAATCAATATGCCCCCGATCCTCGATCTGGGAACATAAAATTACGAACACATTTGCAAGAATTACTGCTTCTGAATTATTTCAATAATTGGAAAAAACTTACTGATGGTAGACCAGATATAAACTCATGTATATTTGCTGCACGGGCAGCTTCTATAACATCATCCATTCCAGCCTGAGTGTCAAGGCCGTATGCTATGTTGTCACGGATACTACAGTTAAACAGGACTGGTTCCTGGCTCACTACACTGATGAAGGACCTCATTTTGGCCAGGTGGAGATCTTTAATGTTTATACCATCAACAGACTGTAATAATAAAAAAAAAATTGGATTATCTCCCTTTCACTACAAAATTATAACATGCCAGTGCAAAGCAAACTCATTACATTTATACAGGGATTTTATGAAAGCAGTGTAAAAGAAAATAATTTTGCAAGAGACTGAAAAATATCTCTTTGCACAATTGTTATACTAATGTAGTACAGGTAATTCTTTTTTCTCTAAAAGAACACAAAATGCCAATTGATGCAAGAAGAGAACTAGAAGAGGACATGCCCCAGCACACAGTGTTCGTGTTTGTTATACGTATATAATCCCCCCCCCAGTAAAACAAATATGTTTTTATTCATTCTAGTGGATGATGAACAGACAGGCAGGCAAGGGTGAAACAATATGCCCTTAAAGGAGGCATAGAAATCCTGTTTAGCAGATGAAAGTAACCATTCTTCAATATTAACAATGGATTCGTTTATTGTTGAAGGTCATCTGGTAACTTTCTAACAGAGAACAACATTCATCTCTAGCATTTTTCTCAATATAGTGATTTTGAATCTTTCAAATTTGTTTGTAGTGTAAGTCCTTATTTTAGTTTCTGAATTTACAGTGTATGATTTCCTGCCAGAAACAACAGTTCCAAACTTTACATAACAGGGTTTCAGGAATTTTTTTTTTCTCACAAAGTTTATCTGAAACATATCCCGTCCACTTGTTTCTTGGGTATTCTTTGAAATGAAAATGCATTTAATTAAATCATTTTATTTTTGTGGTTATCACACAAAGTTTTTCTTTTTCAATTCTATTACATTTCTTAGCTGGATCGAGATAAAAGGGAGCAAAATTTCATATGTCGCTTTAGCGATTATGTTGAGATTCAAAAATTAACATCTTATTGTCCCTTGTCTATGACCCTAACGGTCTATCTATTCCTATTGTACAACCAATCTAGCAATTTCATTATTCAATAGGTG
>MJUU01061509.1:23781-79131 GCA_002080025.1 Modiolus philippinarum | reverse complement strand
TTGATATACAATAGTATTGTTAGACAATTCAAAAGAACCATCATTGTTTAGATTAGTTAACAATAGCAAGTCTCCAAAGCTTTTTTACAATATATGTTGGTCTGAAGGTAAAGGTATAGCTCAGTTTTATCACACCTATTGAATAATGAAATTGCTAGATTGGTTGCACAACAGGAATAGATAGACCGTTAAGGTCATAGACAATGGACAATAATTGAGAAAAAATGTAGAAAATATGAAACAAGGGAACCCTTTGCAAAAGTTATTTCAGGGAATGTAGGTAAATTAAAAAGTTGCATGCATATTACTGTTAAATTCCTTGCATAGAAACGGGAGATATTGTATACTACATGATCGCTATTTGCTTATCTGACTTTTTCCTAAATAAATATGTATATATTTCCTGATAGTGCCCATTTCTTCTGAAATCGTTCTTTACTTCAGGAAAGTTTGAGTTTGATTTTTCTTTTGTAGTGCAACAGTGTTTTGCTAGCACACTTTGGCTCCTTGAACTTGCCGGCTGATTAAGCGGTGAACACCCCTTGATCCATCTTTAAAAATAAAATTTTGTCTCATTATCTCATTTTGAAGATAGTACTTTTGGAGTTTGTAGTCTACCTGTATTTGGATTTATTCGTATATTTATGAAACTGTATGGAAATGGGACAGAGAAAGGGGAAGTTTGTGTACTAATATTCTGGTTTAACCCTACCACTGGCTTTTGCAAGTGCCGATTCAAAGTCTGGCTATCACATTGTTCATATCTGTCCTTTAACTTTCATCTGTGTTTTCTCATACTCATGCAGTTTCCTTGTGGCTTGTGGCCTATGATTATAATTTTTGGCCTATGTTGGTGTTTCTTATTTTTTTTCTCTTCTTCAAAGTATATCAAACAGATGTAAACAAACTAATACTTACTACCTCTCCACTTTCTACATCATAAAATCTCTGCAAAAGAGAGACAATTGTAGATTTACCACAACCACTCTGGCCAACAAGTGCGACAGTTTGTCCAGGTTGTATATGCATATTAACTCCCTTTAATACTTTGACATCTGGTCGTGTTGGGTAATTAAAGCAGACGTCTTTAAATCTGATTACACCATCTACTTTTTCCTACAAATTTAAAACAAATATCAAATAGAAATAGATAAATACTGCATAAAATTTTCTTTTTTAGATTAATTGACATGCTTGGGTAAGAGGGATCAAAATCTATGATATTTTTATCATGGCCTAATTTTAAGGTAGATAGACACTGTTGGGCTGCGCAATTCAATTGCGCATTAGAAAAATAAAGAGCCGGATACGGGGTAGGTTTGATTTTCGTGCCAGAAAAGTAATATGAGGGCTTTTCGTTTGTGACGTCATAATTGAATGACAAATGTGAAACGTCACATTTCGTTTAGTTTGCCGCGAATCAACTCCCTTTTCCTGTAAACAATGTTTGATCCGGAAACTTTGCAAAATATCGCCGTGGAAAGCATGGTGACATATACATTTTATTATTGTAACCAATAAATTACATCATAAACTACCTGTTCACAAAAATACATCAAATTCTCATGGATAAAAAGTTCATTTCCATTAAGCTAAAAATTGCCTTTCCATATTTTCCCCGTGCATTCTATGTAAATTATGGTGAAAAAATAGCTAAAAATGAGCAAACTTTGATCTCAATTCTAGAAAAAGCAAGCATGGTGACCCATACTTTTTATTACAGATTTCGGGTAAGTAGGATTGGTTCTTCAATTGTGCCGACTTACAACAAAATCTCATGGCTACGAATATTACTGTCTATCTACCTTAAGTGGAATTATCTTTGTTTGAAAACGTTCATTCATTTCATCCAAATATTTGATTTCATTTATCAATACATGGTCTCTGTTCACTACTTTAATTTATTTAACAAGAGTTCAATAGTGTTTGCAAAGTTATATGTGAAAAATTAAATTATTCCATGTTTCAAATTTTATTATCACACAGGGTATCCAAACAAACAGAACTGTAGCCCTTTTCACAAAAAATCTCGCAAATGTTAAAAACTTACAACTAGTTTTTATTAAAGATTTTTTGTGAAGAGGGCTGCGTGATGCAAACCATAGGCAGGCATTTGCAATGTTTCTATTGGTAAATTTTAAAATTTTTTGATAAACAAACATGAGCAACATGTGTGTCAATTGTCAAGGTTCATTTTTCCGAGAAATTAGACAATTGATGGCTGTGTTCTTTGTGTCAGACNNNGTTTCGTTTTTTTTTTTTTTTTTTTTTTTTTTAAGCTCTTTTTTTTGCATGATTATTATGTCCTGCAGCTTTCAGGGATTTACGGGACCCATAGAGCACGCGTCTGGTATGCAAATGAAAATTTCAGGACCCACATTTTATTGCAACACGCGTCCTGTGGGACGCAGCATAATTTATGTACAAGACTGCCCCTTCAAACTGACAATTATGTATACCTGTTACCAAGATATGTAGAATTGTATAGAGACTGCTCAATTCCCATGAAAGAATTGATCAACGAAAAACTCTTGTTTCTTTTTTTTTTAATCAATTTCCGGGATTCCCAAAGATCTTTCTATTAGTTACAGAAATTATAAGTGAACGCACATTGTCAAAATGGGAATCGAGAAAATTTATATACCTCCTGGGACTCACATTTTTTAGATGGACACAGGAAAATTTATAAAGTGAGTCCATGGGACCCAACCTGATAGACGTGTAGGTAAGTCCCTGAGCTTTAAAGTTATGGGCATATAATTTTAAACTGGCCAACATTCTTCAACAATCAGTTTTCCTATAAAAGCATTAAAGGATATGAAGTAAATGTACATGAGACAAAGCCTCTACAAATACATTTTTAGCAATGGAACAATGCTTTTATTGTTGGTCTATTTTTTTCTTTTGAGACTACTTGAATGTTGATTTGATAATTGTTATGTGAGTTTACCTTGAGGAGTTAACATTTGTCTAGATTCATCCACAGAGTTATTGCCCTTTAGCCTTGAAAATTCCATCATATCACAGTTTTCTGGAGTTTTTCAAAATGGCTTGAGATATTGACATTAATTTTTTTCTGAGTTATCGCCCTTTGAACATGAAAAATTTCATGAAGACAAGTTTGTCTTCATTTATCAATATTTTCAATTGGACTTTAAAATTTAATAAAAGAATAATTTTCTGAATTTTTTTTTAAAACTGTTTATTTTTTGTTATGTTTCATTCTTGTAGGTGGTTCCTTGATTTATTGACAGGTGGGAAATTCGTGTCATTCAGACACATAGTACAAAATGTAGGCAAATTGTAAAGCATTTTACGAGTACAGTAAAATTACCTCTATCTTTAAGCAATGAAAACATAAAATTGCAAGTTGAAATGAAAATGTATCTTCAAAATTCAGTGAAATGTATCATTCAAAATAGCAAGAATTAATAACATGCCTTCTTCAAAATTACAAGATTCACAAAAATGTCCCAATCAAAACTTAGACCTTGTTCTAATTTGCAATACTCAGTTAAAGGCCTCTTTCAAAATGGCAAGTTGAAATGAACTGTAACTGTCATAGTTAGGATTCGATCAATAAATATCTTATACAGAGTGGCAAAATTCAAATGATAATTCTAAAGCTCTGCTCTGTCCATAGCTGATTTTGGCTATCCATTTATATATCCTAATGGATATTTATTCGCTATCTGCTTTTTCTGCAGAAATTAAATTTACAGTAAGCCACTCCATTCTGTTATCAAGTACTAACCAGATAGGTTCCTCTTTTAGAATACACATCTATAGGTGGCACTGTGTCTAATGCTTTGAATATAAGTCCTGCTGCATGAGTAGCTTTAGAATAATCTGGAAGGAATGACGCGGACTGTCCTATAACCATTCCGGTAAAGGCAATAGCAAAAAATACTCTGAAATACAGAATACAATTTTGTAACACCAAAATAAAACACAATCTGGTAGGAATGACGCGGACTGTCATATAACCATTCCAGTAAAGGCGATAGCAAAAAATACCCTGAAATATAAAATACAATTAAGTAACACCAAAATAACACACAATCTGGTAGGAATGACGCTGACTGTCCTATAACCATTCTAGTAAAGGCAATAGCGAAAAATACCCTGAAATACTAAATACAGTTTAGTAACGCCAAAATAACACAATCTGGTAGGAATGACGCCGACTGTCCTATAACCATTCCGGTAAAGACTATAGGGAAAAATATCCTGAAATACAAAATACAATTAATTAAACTACAAAATACACACAGATGCATTTAGTCAATGCATGTTCTTGGCATTAGGGGACACAACTCCTACAAGGACAATAATTGACCAAGAAAACTCCCTTTCAATATCATTTTATAGTTAGTTTCGGAATTCTCTTATTTTATCCATCATGATGCATTATAAAATTATGCACACTGACCCTAACTTTTCTTTTCAAAATATTATAGTATACATCTTCAATAGACTTCTGACAAAATTTGATGAAATTCTTGATATTCCTTCATTGTATTTCAAAGGTTGATTGCTATAATGCAAAGTGAATGAAAAGTCTAGAGAAGTTCGGTTTCCCGCCAAAATTTAAATCTCAAAAACAACCACACTGACATATCAATATTTTTTGCTTAAAATGATGTATGACTGATATTCTAACAAATAAAAATGTTGATGGAGTGACCATCCTTATTCTGGAAATTCATGACTCTGTATTTGGACTACACTCAGTGTAGCAATAAAAGTAAAAATGAAAATATCCTACAAAGAGTCGTGAATTTCAGGAAAACATTAATATTGCATTAACTATGAATTACGATATGCAATTAAATGCATGCTGCACATTTCCCAACAGCATAACAATCTATTGATTCTGGTTAATAATAATGATTCCTTTCCCACGGAAAGCTGGAGTTAATTATTATGCAACTATCTCAAGTTTGGCAGATGTTCATAGTTAACTGTCTATTAAGACATCATCAGCAGCATCAAACAGAAATATTATCTTTACAGAAAATAAACCACCTGCCTGAAGAGGACCCATGCAGACACAATTTATCAGAATATGAGATTTTAATTATGAAAATACTGATTGAATATAGCCACACATATATATATATATAATATTACTCCCTTAGAAGGGTGAATGAGACAAGAGATTGGCTGGTAAATTTCCAGCCAATCTCTTGTCTCATTCACCCTTCTAAGGGAGTAATATTTCGGCATCGGATTTCCGATTTTTAGATTCGAGTTGCACTGACGAGATGTAAATTCATCGAAATGGGGCCTTATCTGCAACAGTGAAATTCAAATGTAGTGTTGCGTGTCACCCAAGTTGTAATGGTCAAATTCCTCAGTGGAAAGATGTTCTCGATAATATCATATCCTGAAACTTTAACTCGGTTGGTCTTTGATTTCAGACTCATATAATTTATTTTTCAAGACCTGTTATAAGCATATTTACATGCTTATCCTGAGGACTAAATACGATTTCCAAGTTTGTCGTTGTTTTTAGACGTTATATATATATATAAACAGTCTATTCAACTGCCTCTGTAAAATAATTCATTATAACCCACCACACGTAGTGGCATGGTATTATGTGGTACCCTCATTTGTATGTCCATCCGTCTGTCTGTCTGTCCATCCATTAGTCTGTCTACCGAAGGTTTCCAATTGGTCACTTTTGAACATAATATCATACAGTTTTCAAACTTGGTATGTAACTTGTCCACCACAAAACTCAGGTAGAGTTTAGATATGGATATGGGTTCAGATGTCCGAGGGTTCTGGAGTTTTGCCCCTTGATACTTCAAAATTTTGTGCATAATGCACTATTTTACATGTATCAAGAATAATATGAAAAACTTGTTTCAAACCAGCTGGCAAAATTGGTAAGTGTTATGTTGTCCAAACATTGGTTAAACACTGGATGTTGTTTTTTTTTCAACATCCTTTTCTTTTGTGGAAACAATTTCAAATAAAGACACACTTGACACAAATCAGACTGCATGTTTTCATTTTCTTGCTGTGTATTTGTTTTATAATGAACTTTTTTCAGTTAAGGATGGTCACTCCTCAGGTTTTTGAAACTGTCTCTGACTTTCGGAATTCTCTTGTTTTATACATTATTATGCATTAGAAAATTTTGCACACTGACCCCTATTTTCTATTCAAAATATGATAGTATATATCTACAATAGACTTCTGACAAAATTTGATGAAATTCTTGATATGCCTTCATCGAATTTCAATGGTTGATTACCTTAATGCAAAGTGAATGAAAATTGAAGTCTAGGAAAGTTCGGTTTCCCGCCAAAATTTCAGGCATTTAAATTTCAAAAACTACTACACGGACCTATCAATATTTTTGGCTTAAAATGATGTATGATCCATATTCTTATAAATGAAAATAATAATTTTAAATCCTTGATATATTAAACTTGAGTAGTGACCATCCTTAAGTCACAAACTGACTACAACTATTGTATATCCCGAAAAATCTTATCTCTTCTTCTGAAATTCATACAATAGCAAACAAATACTGGAGCAAAAAAGAGGAAAATCAAACAAGATGTGTTTGTGAAACTCTATGCCCCTGGGTGGCAACTATGTCTACAATACAAAATAAATGCTTAAATTGCATCAGAAATTGAGGTTTAGTAAACATTTGTACTAAGCTTCATTAGATCTATTCACATATAGAATATCAAGTCTCTTGCAATTGTAATTAATGAGCTACAGCAAAATCTAGATTTTGACCTTTTGACCACAATGATTTTGACCTTGTGACCTTGACCTGACCTACGTGAAATTTGCATAATGTTGTTCAGCTTCATATAACCAATATACAGGCCATATATGAAGATCCTATCATATCTGTTTGATAGATTTACGCAAATTATGTTAAAGTTTTCAAATTTGCACTCAGTGACCTTGACCTATGACCTGGCTAATTTTTCTTTATTAGATCTATTCACATATGGAATATAAAGCCTTTACCAACAAGTATTAATTAACAAGCTATAGCAAAATCCTTGACCTAAGTGACCTTGACCTTTGACCTGACCTTAGTGAAATTTGCATAATGCTTTTCAGCTTCACATGATCAATACACATACCAAACAGCTGGTTTAAAAGTTAGTAGCCAGGTTAAAGTTGCAGACAGACAGACAGACATACAGACAGGGCAAAAACAATATCCCCCGATCTAAAGATCCTGGGTCATAAAAATGATATTTGAAGAGACATAGTATCAGTTAAACTTTTGTTGTTAAAATAACTAAACTTTCACCCAACAGATCTAATATTTAATTGAGCTGTGTGACAGATCATGCTTACCCTTCGGGAGCATCTGATGATATGCCCAGTTTTTTTGGAGATAGATCATGCTTACCCTTCCCAAGCATCTGATGATTGTGCAGTTTTAACATTGCTAATGCTTTAGTTTTGAGGTGTTCCTGTTTACATTTGGTTTGTCTATGTCACATTATCTTCATGAATTCAAAAGTTTTTAGATTTATGATTTTAGCATTTCTTTCTTGGTATTCATTTGGTAATGTACACATGCAGCCACAACTAATATTGTTTAGAGGACTTTTGTCTTTTTGAATGAACAGTTACTCATTTAACATACAAGATGTCCCAGCCGATCCAAACTCAGACTGGAGAGACTATATGCCCCATCTACCATCATCCAAGTTTTTCCCGCATGCGTTTATATTCCAGTTTTGGATATAATTTAGCTACTCTGTTTGTGTCTGTAAGACACATATGATGCCCCCGCAATTGGATATAAAACATGGACATCTAATTTCTAAGCATTTGATATAACTGTCACTTTAATACTATGGAAGGTGTTGTCCAGAACAACAGTTCCAGAACACACATTTTGATAAAATGGCCAAGTTCAACTACCCCTCAAAATCACAAATTGTGGCCAAAATCTTTATCATGACAATATGCACATCTTTTATCCATGACTAATCACTGTGCAAAGTAAAAAAAAATGTAGCATTATTTTTGTGGGAGGAGTTGTCCAGAATAATATGTTCAGAATACACATTTTGATAAAATGGCCAAGTTCAACTACCCCTCAAAATCACAATTTCTGGCCAAAATCTAAACCATGACAATATGCACATCTTCAATCCATGCCTAATCACTGTGCAAAGTAAAATAACTGTAGCATTAATATTTTGGGAGAAGTTATATCAGGAACAACAGCTTATCAGAGATGGGTTAGACTGACGGACGGACAGACGAGGGTAAAACAATATGCCCCCCCCCCCTTGTCGTCACGGGGGCATAACAAATGTTGTTCAACAAAAGTTGGATCATACTTTATTTCTTTGATGTTTTGATCTAAATTCAATTGGGGGGGGGGGTCCCTTTGGGATTTGGATCAAATATCAAAGAAAGAATTGATGATCTTTTCAATGCAGAGCAGCATTTCCAAGAACATTTCTCCAAGTAAGTAAGTGAATAAGTAAATTATATTGATATAAAGACGAAACAGTGATCAATGAACAAATATACATGGCAAAATAACATAAATGTATATACCGTATTCCTCGTATTAAGCGCCCAGGACGCTAAGAAAATTTGAAAAAGGGGGGGGGCACTTATTAAGTACCAGTAGGACAAAACCCGTGTTCCAAAACGAAGCTCTTGTAACAAAATTCTTCGATCTTTCATAAGTAAACAATGTTATCAATGTAAACATGCTTCAACTATCGAAATCTTTGACAAACAGAAGAAAAAGAATGAGGCGGATCAGTTGTTTTTACCGAAATGTAAACGAAAAACATGACTGATAACTAAATTGTTTACAACCAGAAACTCGGGACACATACGTATGAATCAATGAAAGCAAATCAATGAAAGCAAATCAATGACGGAAAACGTATGAAATAAATACGGAAATTACGTTTTCTAGTTGGAAATTTGAGGGGGTGCTTAAGGATTTCAAACGAAATTAAGGGTGGCGGGCGCTTAATACGAGGAATACGGTGAATATGTTCATAAATATGCTAGCTGTCACAACTGAGGAAGATCGACAGAGTTGTCTATCTTTGATCATAATTTATCAGTAATTTGTATGAATTTCCTTTGATCTACAGAGACACCATCGAACTGGACTGTAGGGTGATAGCACTGTAAAGGCGTCACATGTGGGTTGCTATGCTGAAGTCATGTTTTGGCACTTTTGATCGTGTTCATACGTGTAATATGTTGAATGAGGAATGCATACAAATTTTTGCAATAAACAATTATAGAAATTTCAGCTTACTTCAAAGAGTTCTATTTATCCATTTGTGAATTACCAATAAAAGGAATACAGGACAATTTGTTTTTGATACAGACTTTATCACATCCAGCTCATCCTAACCGGCTCAATTGATACTGACCTTGATTAAGCCTGTATCAAATACAAAATGTCCTACTGTGTGATTCCAAATCTATTGACAGTATGAGTCAATGACTTTGGATCAAGAAGACCAGTTGTGACCTGTCTACATATATACAAACTTAACATAGAATTTTCACATAGGAAAATTAGTAGGTTGCAAAGATAAGTGAATAGATGTAAGAAAATATATTAAACCACACAGCAAAAATAGTCAACTTTGACTATTTAACAGACACAGATCATATGGTGAATTTTTTAAAAAAAAATCTGCAAATATTTTTTGTAATAGTTCAATTTTGTTTTCTTCAGTTTAAAATTTTTTTCTGTTTATACTTTTAACTCCATATGTATCAAAAATTTTAATTAAAAATAAACTGCTTTTCAATAAAAATTCATATTTAAAGAATACTTTATATTTAAAAGGGAGATAAAAAATTTAATAAGAGGCTATAGTACTTGATATTTATTCAAATGATACAAAACATTTTGAGAGGGTCAGGCAGTGGTTGGCACAAGACAAATTTTGTTTTCAAGAGTCTATGAGCATTTTGAATCACAAATACATGTGATCTTCAAAATTATGTTTGGTTTTTGTTAATTTAAGTCAAAGATTTTAGGTTACTAAAATTCAATTACATCTATAGAAATTAAAGCACTAGAAAATATGAAATAACCTGGATTTGTACAAAATTTAGTTGTTTTGTTGTGGAATATAAATATTTGTCTCTTTTTTGAACATTTGTATTATTTCAGCTTTGGCATGGAACAAAAAAAAATTAAGTATACTCAGAATATATCTGTTTTTTTTTATGTATACAATTTTAGTCGTTTTTCAACAATTAAGATTAACACCAATAACCAACTTAAGCTCAACACTTGAAATGAACCAGATGTAGACAAATATTATATATTTACCAATATATATAACAAAATACTGTTAATTTATTTTCTATGCATCTGCACATTTCTACAACTTATGTCTCATCAGTGCAGATCAAACCAAACATTTGGAAGTCCATTAACCGAAAAACGACGTAAAAGCTAGTTGAGAACAAATAACCAATATATATTATTGGGAATTTATCAAAGCACAAAAATAAAACTGCCATGAAAATTTCTCTTTTAATTAAGTAATGCAGCAAAATACTTACAGATTAAAAGCAAATCACAAGAGAACAGGGTATTAGTGTTATGTAATAAATATTATTATCTATTGAATGTTAGCAGGGATGTGATTTGGTTACAGGAATTCAAACAGAAATAACCAGAAATCAAAAGTAAAACATAATATACGAAAATTGATTCAAAAACAACCTGATCGATCTGCAGAAATACCACATCCCTGTGTTAGGCAAAACTATAAACTTTCAATCCCTTTTCTGTTTACCAATGTTTATGAAAACAATGGTTGATTCACGGTGGTAAAATGCAACAAGCTAGGTTATATATTGGCAGTGCACTGAATTCTCCCCTCTTTGTTTTTCATGAACAACCTATTTACATATTCCTTGTAACTTTCATATATTTTTTGTTTATATAATATCATGCTCCATCATCTAATTATCTCCCTTGAGAGATAGAAATATTATTCCAAGTAGATGCTCTGAGGTTTAACAGGGGATGATGAAGTTAATAAAAAGATATTATTAAACGCAGATGCAATTTAAAAACATCTTCTGTAAATGATGGTTTACAGTGCGAGATGACCCATGTGAGATCCATTCATGCGACCTGAATTGTTTTCCATGGGTAAATGACCGACCATGAGTGTTCATTTTTGTGATAAAAAATCATATAAACCATGACTAACTTCATAAAACACCTGACAACACAATGTAAAGTACATTCAAATGGGGGCGACATTACTTGCAACATATAGGTTTCCAGATGTATCTTGTTGTATATTACGGAAGAAGTTGCTACTTACATTCGATCAAAATCAAAGATCGGAATATCTTTTATTCATGTAAGAAATTCATCATCTTATTCTCTCTTTTCGCTGCACTCTGCTCATGAAAAGAAATAATTTCTAACATTCATGAATGATATCCCTGATCTTTAATTTGCTCTCACGTAAGAAGCTATTCTTGCAAATAAATTCGAGTTAATTCAATAGTTCTGTAGACCCATAGATTTCAACAATTTAGGAGGCTGTCCATGACTGGCACATGGCATAATTGATGCTCCCACTGAATTTTTGGTTCCATTCAAAAGCTGTCTAAACAAAGAGACAATTTTCCATATCTATACCATGGATGACTTAAAATATGATAACTAAATTCCATAACAAAGCAACTAAATTGTGTAAATTCACAAAATTTCTAAGTTAAAAGGATCATAACTCCAGAACTATGTGTTTCCAAAGTTATACTTGGCCAGTGTTTTATGGTTAACATGCAATTTACATACAAAATTGGAGACAGTATGTTATTTCATTAACAAGTTATGAGTACGAAACCCTAAAATTTGCAAAATTTCAAAGTTTCAAGGGGCATAACTCCAGAATCCCTTGGACCTCTGAACCCAAATTCGAACTTGATCTGAGTTTCATGGTAAACAACTTACACAACAAGTTTGAAGACCTTGTGTTATTTCTTTCACATTAGTTATCAGACAGAAACCTAAAATTCTCAAAATTTCAAAGTTTTAAGGGTCATATCTTCAGAACCCCTTGGACCTCTGAACCCAAAATCGAACTTGAACTGAGTTTTGTGGTAATCAACTTACATACCAAGTTTGAAGACCTTGTGTTATTTCCTTCACAAGTCATCAGTCGGAAACCTTCGGGGGACGGACGGAAGGACAGACAGACAGACAGACAAACAGACAGACAGACGAACACACAAATGAGGGTATTACATAATATTAATACCTCGCCACTTGGTGTGTTGGGGTATAAAAAATGGAGGAGTTATCTCCCCTAATTTCATATTTTCAGTGTTGTCTATGTAATTTATTACTCTAAATTTGTTGCTGTAAATTAATAACCAAACTCAATTTGGGAGATTTTAGGTGTTTCACAGTGATTCCGAAATGCTTACAGATTTTTCAAAACAAAATTTGTCATGTGCCAACCACTGCCTGAATTTTCTATGGACATCCTCTTAATTATGTCTCTTCTGTGTGGATAAAATTAATACATTTGGTTGACAGAAAAAAATCTAAATATAAGAAGAAGCTGACAGAGAACAAAAAGCCTCAGATAAATATATCTTTAGTTTATGAAAAAGAGAGGCAAATCTGACAAATATAGTTTCTCCAATTTCTATCCAGTTTTCACATTTCCTGAGCGATGTGGAAACATTTGTTCTCCTCTCTAGGAGAACAAGTTTCGTGAAATTTCCCGCCAAATTTATTCGGAATACAATCCTCGGCGTTCTTCATCCAGTCATTAGAGAAACAGTTTCCACAACTTAAACACGTTAATTATGAAATTTCTCACATCTCGTTAAATAAATTTTGAAATGTTTAAAAGCTCGCCAAGCCTCGCTTTCAAACATTTGCAAAATTTATTTAACTTGATGTGAGAAATTTCATAATCAACTAGTCTTGTTATGGAAACTATATTTCTAAAACGAGAACTTAATAAGTTGATTATGAAATTTCTCACATCGAGTTAAATAAATTTTGCAAATGTTTGAAAACGAGGCTTGCCGATTTTTTGAACATTTGAAAATTTATTTAACGAGATGTGAGAAATTCCATAATCAACATGTTTAAGTTGTAGAAAATGTTTCTCTAATGACATAATGTAAAACACCGATGACCATGTTCCGAACAGATTTGGCGGGAAATTCCTCGGGAGTTGTTCTCTCACTAGAGACCAGAAATATTTTTATCACACCGGTCAGGCGTTAAATAAATTTGTTAGAAATTAGAGAAAGGGTATTTCTACTGTTTTAAAATGGCAAATCAATTTTTTTTCTTTAGGAATCTGTTTCCCTTTTAAAACGATTTCCTTTATTTTAGATTTGAAATAAACTAAAAGTCAATTTTCACAAAGCTGCTAATCTTCAAGTATAATAAAAAAAAATCTTAGATTCTCATCCCCAGTGTCCTGTATTTTGAGCTTTTGCTCATATTTTTGGCCATATATTTTCTATAAATATTTATACCATTTTTCAAGAAAATTGATAATGAATAGAAAATAAAATATACAATTTTTCAAAAGGCTGGATGATAATTGATATGAGATTTTTTTAATGGGCCTTAAAAACCATACAATATATATAGGGCTGAGAAAGTACATCCTTTAGATAAATCGCTTTTCAAAAATCCCCTCATGTTGAGCCTCTGTAATGAGGATGCTTGGGAATTTACCTAATACCCTTTATCCTATCTGTAAATATGATGCAAAAGATTGTGCTATATATACAAACTTATCATGACATGGGAGGATAAGTATCCTTATCTACTAATGTAAATTTTTCTATCAACCAAAAACATTGGTGGGAGATGAAAATGTTTTTATGTTTGATAACATATCGAAAAATATAAATTTTGCACAACAAGTGTTTTCAAACATGTTATTAAATAATTATGCAATCTACAATTTTTTTTTATAAATTTGGGATTAATCCAAAAACGATTAACATTGGAAAGGAGGGAGGCAATAAATATGTGCCAACTCTTCAAATGCATTTAAATACCCCCCCAAAAAAGTTCAGAGGATTAAATTTATTTTCGAGTCTTGGTACCTAGGAAGAAACAGATTCAAACGATATTTTTTACTATTTAAAAAAAAATTGTTCTTGCCATTTTTGCCCCCTTATGTAGGCCCATGATTTAGAAATAAACAATTCTTCTTTACAAACATCTTTACAATTTAAAATTATTCAATGTCAGATGAAAGTATATGCAAATGAAAATGTGAAATATACTGTATATTGTGTTTATAGTTAAATACCATGTGCTTTTCTAAAAATAGACAATTGTGTATCACATGATTTAATGTTTGTTTATTTTTATTTACCATGTGATCTATATCATTCAATCAGGCCAACTGGTAATTCAAAATTTGTTTTGAGATAAGAATCATGTACATATTGTTTCCCTGGGGCAGATCTAAGCCAACATGATAAGATCAATTTTCAGTGCTAAGATCTTGAAGAAGTTGATTACATGATAAGGGAATTCTGTTTCTCTCAGAACAAAAAAAAATCTACCAGGGAAAATTATGTGATGAGCTCCTATGACAAGAAAAGTGCTGGATAAAGATGTTGTGTGAAAATCAATAAGATCAGCTGATAGAGAAATGTGATCTCAGGATGAAATCGACATGGCACATCTAACATAACAGGTAGTTAAACATTTTCATAAATTATTACGTTTTTATGTGTAAAATTTTAGTGATGGACTAATTTAAATTTTATGTTATTTTAATTAATAGTTTATTTTGCTATCCCCCTCCCCCTTTTGTTTTAAAAACAAATTATTGTTCAATATTGTCAACAATCTGATGACACATCTGTTTAAATCCTGGTTCAATTAATATTTCAAAATGAAATCAAAATAATTCTGTGTGTATGATTTCTATTGTTTTATAGATGAAAACAGGAAAATTAAGTGTTACCGGTAATTTGTAAGGTGTGACTAAAGGAAGGCTTATTCCTTTTTCAATCTGGCACCCCAATTATTCTATCATCCAGATGGAAGTCTTTCCATGATTGAAATGGGAGGGGGGGTCTTCTTTAAATCATATGCAATGTCAAGAAGAAGGTAGATTTGTATATATTAGTTGGTGGGCAAGGTGGAAAAGGGGGATGTTGGAATTCAAAGTGATTGCAAACCAATGTTGGCTCCATTTCCGATAATAAAATATAATCTCTGACGATATCATAATCCATGTAAATGATGTACTTTTCACTCATCTTTTTATCAAATAAGACATGAAATTAACAGCATCAAATATCCTAATTATTCATCAAAGAAGAACATATGTTTCTGTTTATATTAGATGAATAATGTACAAGACATCTTCAATGATTACAGTATCATCAACTCATATGTTTGGGAAATATAATCCCCTCATAGCTTCATTATGACCTCCCCATTCCCTCAGTAGAATACTACCATTTATTAAGCCCCAAGGGTAAGGCAAAGGGGGCATTAAGTTTGACCATGGTGGTGTCAGTATACTTTAAAAAAAATTTTGTCAAGATTTTCTCAGCTTGTGGATGCAGTAATTATTTGATATTTGGTCTTGGTATGATGAGTTGTACAGTGTATCTCTCCTTCAAGGGGGATGGGGGGAGGGACATTTGTGTCCAATGGACAAATAAGTTTGACAATGGTGTGTCAGCTATACGAATGAACGTCCAAAATTTTTGGTCAAGGTTGTCTCAGCTTGTGGATGCAGTAATTGACTTGATATTTGGTCTGGAGATTTGGTATGATTAGTTGTACAGTGTATCTCTTTTTCAAGTGTGGGGGGGGCATTTGTGTCCAATAGGCATGGACGCATTTTCTTTTTTTTAACCTAAATTCAAGAAATTGTGCACAATATTTACAACTTTGTCCCCTTATCAGAGGACTCCTTCCTCTGAAATCCCACTCCCTGAATCTGCCAGTTTGGCCAGTTAAGTAAAAAACAAAATAAGGACAAATTTTGTCTTCTTACCACACATCAGCTTAAAAAATACACAAAAAACGTAATTTGATTACAAAAGTTCCCATGAAATGAACAATTTATAGAACTGAGGAGTTTATAATGAGATGTTATGAGAAGTTGATAGTTTCAATGAATCATACATAAGTTCTGCACCAATACTCTACAATTCTTCACATGATTTGGTTAGCCGATCGATCAAATGCTTCATCATATATTGAAAACCAGTTTTTACATCATTATTACGTAAATTTCTCACACAAACAATTTCTTTACATTACATGTATTAGTTATGGAAATCACAGAGTCGAGCATAACTGCATTGGTGAACTCAAACTATCATCATGTCTATCCTATGGATATACAAAGCATTCATAGCAAATGCATAGCAAAAAAAAAGATTTTATGAAAAAGGGTCACACTCCTGTTCTAATACCTCAGTCCTCATTTTCATAAAGACCCTTGAGATCTATAAAATGACATAAGAATGTCAGCTTGCTAGGCTCTGAGAACCCTCTGCTTTATGGGGCTTTAACAGTGCTTCAATGTGCAGACAGAGTTGCTAGTGATGAGGAATTCAGGGGAGGCATTTACTCAGAAGTGAAAAATAGCTTGGAACTATAGTCACTTTTTCCAACTGGATGTGCTGATGACCACACTCTTTACACACTGAAAGTACTAGTACTAGAAATAATGGATACCATATTTATTCTGATTTAAGCCCCCCTTCTAATTTAGAGCCCCTCCCTAAATTTTGTTTAATTTAACTTTCATTTTCTAATAAACAATGATAAACAACCCCCATTTTTGCCCCAAATGTGTGACTTTTGCTTACTTATCTAGCTAAAAATACAAAGAGAAGCACCATTTATTTATAGTGTAACACTCTAAATATACCATGTTTGGTTCCTAAAATGCACATGCTGTACATTTTGCCTAAGTTAATAGTCGAATAACACTAAATATTGCTGTTCTTGAATTGAAAATGTGTATCTCATATTAAGCCTTTCCTGCCCCTACCCATTTCTCCCCTTTTCCAGTGGCAATCAAAAGTCGTTGCCCCGGTTGTCCCTTCCACCTTTATTTCTTTCTTCTTTTACTTACAATTTCTTTTGAATTGATTAACTTGTTCTCGTCCTGATATAGCTGAAATATTGCTCATTGGACGTTAAACTCTAACTAATCAATCAATCAATCATATTAAGCCCCCTTTGGAAGATTTTCTAATAGCCCCAGGGCGTTTATTAGAATAAATAGGAAATGTGTTAAGACCTTAATAATTGTATCTCATTGTGTGTGTATGTATGGAAGGAAAAAGGGGGGTTAATGTGCAAATGATAAAGTGATAAAGACTTCAGTTTACTGTAGAAACTAAGAAGATAATGCATACTGACAGAGTTACATACAATGATCCCAGTGCTGAATGACATCTGATTGTTTTTTATAAGAAACATTCTTTCATGAACATATACAAATTACTCCATGTTTATGCACAAGGTCAAGAGCTTCTCATGAATTAACAGATATATTAGGCAGTGATACAATCAGCATGATTAAGGGACCCTTGGGTCTTTTGTTTTTTCATAACCCTTCATTGGCTCAAGATGATGATAATGGGTAAGTGGATGAAAACATTCTTTTCTTTATGTCTATGAAGTCCGAGGCATATGGTGCTCTTCAAATATGTTAGTTTTTTATTGATATTCAGAAAGCAGGACCATTCAGCATGTTCAGCCATCCTCGAATGAGTCTGGAACTGTATGTCAAATGGAGGTATGGAATCAGTCAAGTTAAGACACCATACTGCCATTATATTGGTCAATTTTCTGTCTTCAACACACGTACTACAACTCCCATCTCAAATATCTTGTATCTTTTACAGCAAAAAAATTCAATAGGCCCTGTTTTTTTTATTTTAGAGAATGGTTGGCCCCTTTTGTAAATCCTTATTCCATGTTATTCAGTTATTTGAAGAAAAATAAAACAAGTTCAGAAAAATTTCATGTAAGAATTAAAATCTGACCAAACTGCCAATTAATACAATGTAATATATCAATTTATAATTTTTTGTGCAAACAATTATTTCAAATTATTTTTTGCACTCTGTTATTGTTCACAATTTGGTCAAACATTTTAGTGTAAATGAAGGGTGGACAGCAACTTATAATGGTAGATTTGTTTACATTTCTAACTCCATAGCAACCAAGATAAAGACTGTGAAACTGACAAGAAAAATGTACATATTGCAATATGCATAAAAGATATGCACGATTAAATGTCTTTTACCAGATGTACAAACAAATAAGTTTGACTCCAAAACATGCAGCTACAACAGGAGAGGAATGTCTCAAGGTCATAAGGTCAAGTTAATCATCTGAACTAGATTATACAAATAGGTTTTAATATGTTACATGGGGTTTTTCAAGGTTATTTGGTATAGTTGTCAATTTTTCTGTAACAAATCAATTTCAATTTATTTTTTCTGTTCATCATAGTGAGTCAATGCATTGTGGAATAAATGAAGGTGTCCATAATTTATCTCTCAAAACATTACAAACTGTCAATAATGATTTATTTTGATGGCAAAGGTCAACCTAGTGGATTTCTCATGAGAACTGTCTTCCAACTAATCAATACCCTAATGGGAGGTAACTCCATATTCAGACATGAAACCTAATCTTAGTCACACAAACTCTTTCTTGACATTGAATGCAAGTTATAGTGCTATGATATGACACATAAATCAATTTTTATGCCATTTATTATACAAAATCTGATTTGACACTGAACTGATTATCACAAGTAAATATTTAACAAACCCCCCACTTATAGTTCAGTTACAATAAATATAAAATGTACTTTAAAAGAAAAATCAGCTGATTTTAAAATCCAATATTTCTTCATGAACATCCTTGAATGAGATGTGATTTGAATTTCATCATGGATTCTATGGAACATCATTTACCAAACCTTGTTATAAAAATACAACTGCAGAGAGTCTGTTACAAATACATTAAGTCATCATGAGCTTCATTTTTGATTAACAATGAACATGATGAAAGATAATTGGATAAATGCAAATGAGACAAAGCCTCTAGAAAATTATTGTAAAACCAAGCAATAAAACAATGCTGTCATTGTTGTTCTTCATCTCGAAGTCACCTTGAGATTTTTGGACAATAAGCTCATAGTCATACTTCATAAATAAGTTCAAGACAGCCCATATCACATGTTTGAGCGAACCATAGTTGCCAACTCTCACGCTTTTAGAGTGAAATACACACTTTTTTTACATTTTACACGCTAATGTTGATTCACACAGCATGTACACGCAAAGTTCAATTTTCAAGTATATTACTTGTTATAACAGTGATTTTGTTATTAGTAATGCGGATGGTAAGAGGGCATTTTCAATTATCAAAAAAAAAAATCTTATAGAATTTAAATCTGAACTTGCAAATGATAGTTTTTGTTCACTACTATGTTTGCAAATTTAATTCATATAATGAGTGTTATGACTATGAACCACACAGATATGTCTTGAAATCTGCCAAACAAGCAGCATTGAGTATGATAAGGGTTGCCAGTACTAGCTATTTTAACTATGCCTTAATAATGATTTTTAGATCTGAAAATAATCTAGTCACGCTTTATTACACGCTTTTTCAAACTAAAAAGCGTGTAATTACATGATTTTGTATTCTCAGAGGTTGGCAACTATGGAGTGAACTAATAACTAATTGTCAAACAATTTGTTTTTAATCTGGATGCAAGGTCTTTTGACCTGCAAAGTGTTCTTACAATCATGACAATAGCTGTCTTCCATAGCTAGAAAAATTCTTATCCATGGGTGTACTGTACCACCCTCATAAATGCGTTGCTTACAATCAACTATAACCTTTTCCAGTCTTGATTGTTCAAACTGAAGAAATGTGAAACATTAAATACAACAGATTGCATAATATTGAGTGAAACAGAACAGGTAGTTCAAGTTTGTGGTTTGTCTTAATTACCAAAACAGACCAACAAGATTACATAATTTGGTTATGAAATATGTGAAGCATGGTATACACATGGTAAAGGTTACCGCTATATTAAAGGAATTTTTATGAAAATACAGTAGAACTTTGATGGCCTGAGCACCCAAGGGACCCAAGTTGGACCAGTGAAAAGAGTCCAAGCTATCAAGATCAAACTTAACAAGTTTGTTAAATCTTAACATAGACCCAACAAAAAGGGTTCAAGACATCACTGGTGTTCAAACCATCTAACAATGTCTAAGGTAAACTGCATATACCTCCCCTCCCAAATCTTTCTTAAACTATGAATTTTTTGGGGCATGAAATCTTAATTTTTCACATTTATAATTAGTCATTCCCCTTGAAAGCCTTTCTGTGATGCTGACACCACTTCCTGGCTTTAAATCACTTTTTCAAACACAGAAATATTCCAAAGTCAAAGAAACTGACTTTAAAAAATTATATTGTATCATCTTGCCAAGTTTTACACGTTTTAATCAATATCCATTCAAGTCGTATCATTTCAATTCTGGTACAATGCAATGTTGACAAAAGATGGCATTCCATTCTTTCGAAATTTAATTACGCCATTCAAAATGAACAAACAATAAATATTTACATTAGGTGGAACTCTTAAGGACAATTGTTTGTAAATAATATCCTCCTTTATAATATGTTTATAGATATATTGTATACTTCTCTCAAACATTTAATATCGTTTTATGTCTATATAAGTCATTTTAATTACATCGATGTTTGCATAAGGTATAGAACAGTCTAGCAAGTTTGAAATACCAATGACCCTTATTTTGATCATTAATAAAACAAAATTTTGGTAGACTTTGGATGATGTTTATTTCGCTGAACTTGATTACTCTTTATTTAGGGGCCAACTCCGACCTGCCATTGGGTGTGGGGTTTCCTCACCGTTCATTGAAGATCTTATGGTGGCTTTGAGTTGTAATTACTCCCCTTTGGGTTGTTGTCTCTTTGACACATTCCCCGTTTCCCTTCTTTTTCCTATTTGGGTAGAATGATCCTTATTCTAAGGTCTGGATGAGGCTCCAGTACAATATGTTTTGAACTAAAAGATGTATTTATTTCAATAAAATTGGTATAAAAGGATTTCATTTTTGGCACAGATCATTTGATCTCCAGGGGGTGGGGTGGGGGTTGGGAATCAAATGGAGCTGTGCCTGAATTCCAAGTATCAAAAAGAAAATATTCAAAAATAAATTTGTGATTCGAAGATGTCATCTATACTCATATAAGTTATTGTTAAACCAAATATTTTAACATTTTACACACCTGTTTTACTTGTATAAAGCTATATGGTTTTATATTAATATTTTATGTATTTATTTAAATTGTTCAATAAACCTAACAGTTCTCGCCACAATATAGCTGAAATATTGCTGAAGTTGGCGTAAAACATCAATCAATCAATATACTCATATAATCATGAATACCAGAGGTCTTAAGATTCAATTCAAACCTTTACCTTGACTACAAATTTGCCAGTTTTGAAGTGCATGAAAAGTCACTAAAAAAATAACTTCAAAAAGTATGCACTCAAATACCTTGTACCCAATAGACCCTTTCACGATAACTGCAGTCCTGCGATTTTGAGTGGAAAATAAAAACAGTTCCCGCGAAAATGATGTCGTAGAACAATTAATCATGACGTCACCCATACTATGACGTTGCATTTTACCCACTCAAAGGCATATGAGCGCATGTGCAAAATTCAGGACTGCAGTTATCATGAAAGGGTCTATAGCTGAGCTCAGCTTAAGGTCAGATAAATCTAAATGACTTTCAACCTCCCTCATTTTGGTGATAAAACTACAATTTGTTACATAAAAAGCTTTTAACCTGTATCAAAATTGTTTACCATTTGATTGGATTATCTCCCCTTAAATAAATTATGTTTATTCTCTTATCTCCCCTTTACACCAGATCCATTCATATCTGCCATCAAAACCATTTAATTTAATTAAATTACAACTTTTATTTACACAGTTAATCCAATACATAGAGTTCAAAATAATAAAATTTTTAAGAAAATGGACCTTTTCAATTGTAAAACTTTTACAACTGTGGTTTAAAGATTGAAAACATGGATTTGTCACAGTTTTATCTTTTCCTGTCAGGGGTCATCAATCACGTCAACATTTCAAACTAACATGTAACACCTATGTACATATGTTTTGGTGGACTTCTCAGGTTATGTGACAACCTGACAACCTGGATTAAACAGTGAAATATACATCAATCATGTTAAGTTTAAGGAAAGATTAACTTTTTGGGGGTTTAAATGTGGCATTTTAAAAATATATTCTTTGAAATTATATACTGCTACTGTTTAAAAAAAATTTTTAATGAAAATTTACTTATAATGAATTAATGAAAATTTTGCTTATAACAAATTTTTTAGAAATAAATTTTGGATTTCCAGCATTTAAATTCTATTGATTGAGTTATCTCCCATCCCTGCTATCTCTATTTTTGCAGCATAATCAGAACATGAGATATATGTATGAATCACTAAACCTGGCCTACTAAATAACGGGTACCGTATTCGACCCAATAAGCGCCCAGGGCGCTTAGAAAATTCAAAAACGGGGGCGCTTAATTGAATCGGCAAAACCAGAATTAATGCATGTCCGCTACCGTCATTATTATTGAGTTCTATAATGCGTCTTCAACTTCCGGTTGTTTAAATCGTGGTGAAACGAGAAAGTAACAGTAATTAATCACGCGAATTTGGCATAAATAAATAGATATCGTTACTCAGGAGTCGTGGGAGGTATGTTAACATTCTGTTTCTTAAAATTACGGCGATAATATACCCGCTTAAAGCTCAAACATCGGCAAAGAACGTAAGTAAATTTTGGCAGTTTGAGAGTTTTGAGGGGGCACTTGTGCATTTTGACTTTGAAAAAGGGTGAGGGGGCGCTTATTGGAGCAGGGGCGCTAATAAGGTCGAATACGGTAAGTCTGAAAAGAAATCATTATTGAATCTGTTGGTTTTGTTTCCATAATGACAGAATATATAGACACATAAGGGTCTTATTGCATATTTAGTTTCCACAAGGGCCTCATGTTTAGTTGGGATTCAATTTAGAGGGGTCTCAAATATTGTGGTGGAAATTACACTTTTGTAATAATATCATGAGACCTTATATTGTGAACAAAAGACAGATCATATTCATTCAGTAAGATTTACACAATAGTAAATTNGTGGCTTTGAGTTGTAATTACTCCCCTTTGGGTTGTTGTCTCTTTGACACATTCCCCGTTTCCCTTCTTTTTCCTATTTGGGTAGAATGATCCTTATTCTAAGGTCTGGATGAGGCTCCAGTACAATATGTTTTGAACTAAAAGATGTATTTATTTCAATAAAATTGGTATAAAAGGATTTCATTTTTGGCACAGATCATTTGATCTCCAGGGGGTGGGGTGGGGGTTGGGAATCAAATGGAGCTGTGCCTGAATTCCAAGTATCAAAAAGAAAATATTCAATAATAAATTTGTGATTCGAAGATGTCATCTATACTCATATAATCATGAATACCAGAGGTCTTAAGATTCAATTCAAACCTTTACCTTGACCACAAATTTGCCAGTTTTGAAGTGCATGAAAAGTCACTAAAAAAATAACTTCAAAAAGTATGCACTCAAATACCTTGTACCCAATAGACCCTTTCACGATAACTGTGGTCCTGCGATTTTGAGTGGAAAATAAAAACAGTTCCTGCAAAAATTACGTCGTAGAACAATTAATCAAGACGTCACGCATACTATGAAGTTGCATTTTACTCACTCAAAGGCATATGAGCGCATGTGCAAAATTCAGGACCGCAGTTATCGTGAAAGGGTCTATAGCTGAGCTCAGCTTAAGGTCAGATAAATCTAAATGACTTTCAAGCTCCCTCGTTTTGGTGATAAAACTACAATTTGTTACATAAAAAGCTTTTAACCTGTATCAAAATTGTTTACCATTTGATTGGATTATCTCCCCTTAAATAATTTATGTTTATTCTCTTATACACCAGATCCATTCATATCTGCCATCAAAACCATTTAATTTAATTAAATTACAACTTTTATTTACACAGTTAATCCAATACACAGAGTTCAAAATAATAAAATTTTTAAGAAAATGGACTTTTTCAATTGTAAAACTTTTACAACTGTGGTTTAAAGATCGAAAACATGGATTTGTCACATTTTATCTTTTCCTGTCAGGGGTCATCAATCACGTCAACATTTCAAACTAAAATGTAACACCTATGTACAAATGTTTTGGTGGACTTCTCAGGTTATGTGACAACCTGGCTTAAACAGTGAAATATACATCAATCATGTTATGTTTAAGGAAAGATTAACTTTTTGGGGGTTTAAATGTGGCATTTTAAAAAAAATATTCTTTGAAATTATATACATTTGTACTGCTACTGTGTAAAAAAATTTTTAAATGAAAATTTACTTATAATGAATTAATATCAATTATACCTATATATTTATTTGCAAATTTATGCCCATAGGGGCCAAGCAACATACAAGACATATAAACGTATGTTTATATATTTACACAACAACAAATGACATGTAAATACAGATATACATTGAGTAACTTTGGCCAACGTGGACTTTACTTTCGCAAGTCTGTACTTTGCTTTAAAAAGTCTGCTACTGCTGACAAAAGTTGAAAATTTGGATTTAAAATTTGTTTTAGTCTGTTGAGTGGCTGATCTTGAATAAAATCTGGATTCATAATATTTATTGATGAATATAAGTCATTTCTAGCAGATTCATTCTTGGTACAATTAAGCACAAAATGTATTACATCATCAATTTCATTTGAACTGCAGTGTCAACAAATTCTGTTATCTCTTGGTATATTTTGATATCTTCCGATTTCTATTTCTAAATTATGGTCACTAACCCGAAATTTAGTTAAAAGCTGTCTAGTTTTAAAATTTGATATTTCTGATAAATATTGTTCTAGTTTAATTTCTGACTTAATTTTGCCATTAATGAAAATTTTGCTTGTAACAATTTTTTTTAAATAAATTTTGGATCTAAATTTCCAGCATTTAAATTCTATTGATTGAGTTATCTCCCATCCCTGCTATCTCTATTCTTGCAGCATAATCAGAACATGAAATATATGTATAAAATCATTAAACCTGGCCTACTAAAAACACTGTAACGGGCAAGTCACTGCAGTAGAAAATGGATGCAACTCTTGAAAAGAAATCATTATTGAATCTGTTGGTTTTGTTTCCATAATGACAGAATATATAGACTATTGCATATTTAGTTTCCACAAGGGCCTCATGTTTAGTCAGGATTCAATTTAGAGGGGTCTCAAATATTGTGGTGGAAATTACACTTTTGTAATAATATCATGAGACCTTATATTGTGAACAAAAGACAGATCATATTCATTCAGTAAGATTTACACAATAGTAAATTTATCCCAAAATCTAAAATCTTCAGCTCCAGTTTAATGTATATACCTTGCTCACACATTTCAAGTCCCCATGTACCCTGCCTAGTGAGTGAGTGGCCCAAGTCCCAAGATGATTCCAAGGTCAAGGTCATGAGGTCAAATATTGCAGCACCATTTGAAAAGTCTTGCTACAAGGACCACCCGTATGAAATATGAAAGCCTAAAAAATCACTTAGCATTCTACAGATACAGCCTATGTTGAAGTTTTTCAAAAGTTATATTTTAAGCCCTCCCCCTTTTCTCACTACCCGGGGTCATAAAAACATTTATCAATAAATAAAATATCAATTCAATTTCAAAATAGCTACATGTTGTATTTTTCCGGGTGATTAGTATATAAGACAACAATCATATATAATTTTATCTATGTAGGATAAGATCAAAAGATGTCACAGTTCATTGATCTTTGATACCTGTCAATATCAGAGTAATTCTACCTGCGTAAAACAAATCTCTATATATATATGTTGTATTTCAATGTAAGTGAATTTTTATGGTGAATTATTTTGCATATTTGTTGGATTTTATATGAATCTAATTTAAATCTCAAGATAAACAAATTTGTACAGGTAAAGTAAATATGTATCTTTGATATTTGTAATTAGGAATACCTGTTAGAGAAACATACATGAGGCGTTAATTTCAATATAGTTTCAGGTAAATATTGTTTTCATTTTTTTGTAACTGTGACATTTCATTTAAACTTAATCAGGTCAAGCAATTATCAAAGATCAATATTTAAGGACATATTTAACATGTCAGGATATACTTTTTGTGTCAATGGAAATGATTATTTCATAATTTCTGGTAAATATCAAATTTGAAAACTTGTAGTATGCCTGTTTTTGAATGCAAATTCCTGTAATTTATTTTGTCATTTTTTTCTGCTTTATTTTAGCAGGATCAATCTTTTTGGGATCCAGATTATACCATATTTTTACTCTTAAGTTTTTATATATAAATTACATGATGTATGTATAGTCATCCAAAATCAGATCCAACACATTCTAAAATCAAAAAAAGACTTTGCCTGTAAATATCTATTACATGCAGGAGATATCTTTGATTTCAATTTAGCTAAAAAAAATATGCTTTTATTAGACCATGCAAGCATTTAACACCAAATTCCAGATAATTGTAGAGATCTCAATATTTTCATTGAATAGCTGAAAGAAAATCTGCTAAGCTTTCACTTATTTCTCAACAAATCTGAAATTTTTGACAGCTAAGGCCCACCAATTAGGCCTAATTATAGCCCTGATTATATATTACATAATACACAATTAATCTCTTTATTTGAGTAAATAGTTCAACAATGGATGTCCTTAAGGCATGTGTCACTTAGATCAATAAATGCAATTTAATGCATAATCAGGCTTAATTCTCTTTTATTTGAAGGCCGAATACCAAAAAGAGGGCAAGGTAAAGTTCAGGTCACAGTCACTGATACACAAACTGCATGGCAACCTCACTCAATATTTTGATACCTCATAGAGGTTGTTTAACCTCAAAATCAGCAATTAATTTCAGTTTCAAGTACAATTTTTGATCTATCCAAAACTTCGCATCAAATATTAAAATTCAGAATGATTATTTCCCCAAGGGCCACAATATTTAATATAATATTCTTTACCTACTGGCAATATATATACATTATTGAAGAAAATTTCAAATAACAATTTACTGAACTTGATCAATTATTTAAAATGATGTATATTTTTGTCTAGACAGTCATTAGGAAGTGACAAGCTATGTAATGTGACAAGCCATACATGTAAATAACATGTATCTATTGATTTCTATTCCATTTCAATGTCAATCATTAGTATAGGGAAAGGGGAAGTTCATCAACATACAATAATCATTTCTAGAGGGGGGGGTAAATTTTGTTAGCAAACGGAATCAGAAAAGGGTGGCAAGACTTGCTTTACTAGTATCATGCTGGCTTATATGATATTAAGAAAGAGATTACATATAATCTACACGCGAGATTACAAGAGGAAAGCGAAATGGGAAAGGGGGTTGATTACGCATCAAAGAAGGATTATAAGGGGATTAGTGTGTAACAGGCTGGCAAAAACATGCATCCCCTATGTCTACGATAAGTGTATTGAGCCTGATAAAAGGGGGGGGGGTAGGAAGCTGAGGTATGGGAAGGAGTGAGGATTAATTAGAAAGGAAGTCAGCTACATACACAGAAGATTGGAAATTTGATGTCTGAAATGTTTAACCCAAATATGATTTAAAAGGCAGCACTTGAAAGAAGAAACGAACAGGTTTAAATTTCCCCCTCCCTAACAAATTTATTATGACACAACAAAAAAAAGAACCCCATATAAGTACTTTAAATATTAAACTACCTTTGAACTGAAGGTTGAATATTATGATGGAGTGATCAAAATATTTAAATATCACTAAGGTTTGATTGTTAGCTTATGAAAGTCTTTCTATTCCGGATTTAGATTTAGATAACAGAACATTACATAACAGAAAGTCTGTCAGGATCAATACAATTACTGTAAGTCGATAAAACTGATCATAGCTTAAAAATAGTACAATGCACATCCAACACACTTAGTATTTAGTTTTCAAGTTTTTAATGTAGAACTGTATATGTGAGCATAGAAGTGGGAGTTGAGCAGTCTGCGCCATTAGCCACAAGCCCATTCATGAAGAATTACAAGTCCATCACCACTGGCAGATCCAGGGGAATGTTCAGGTGGTTGGAACCCCTTTTTCTGGAAATTTTTTATATTTCGTTGAATTTAGGTGAAAGTTGACAAAAATTGTGAAAAAATCGACTGGAACCCATCAGAGCCCCCCCCCACTTTTCTTTGCTAAGTCTGGATCTGTCGGTGATCACTAAAACAGTGTTAATTACCTTTTGAAAATAGAATATTTTTTACAAGAACTACTATTAACATTACTTTCAGGCCAGTAATACACAGAGCTTAACAAGCCCACTGGCATTTATGGTACAGACTTGGCTGAGTGAGCTAGGGTAAAATTCAACTTCCCTATTATTTCACATGTTTGCCTTTCTTGTTTTTTTTTTTCAATATTTGTACAGAAATCTTGTCTTGTATCCACAAACAAAACAAGTAATAAAAGTCATGATTTATATGTACAACATATTTGTTTGGGTTACAGGGACTCCACCTATATCTGTACTACTTCAACCCAATACACGTCAAAAAGGATCTTTCAACTATATTTTAAGAAATTTTCTAGACTTTGGTAATATCTAGTTACTAAAGTGTCTATTTGTAGCAAAAATAAGAAATTACCCCCCCTTTTTTTTAATGTAAATTAGATTAACCAATTTTATTTTACACTTGTCCATTTCAGTGAGAGTATCTCTTGCATGAAAATTTTGGGCAATCTACTAAGTATGTCTTACTTTTTCATTTTTGTTCATATTTGTTATCATTGTTTAAATGTATTATTTAAGCAAAGACATAACCCTAATGGGTTAAATAGTTTTCAATAAAGTTAAAAGTTACTAAGTATGTATGCACATCAATTCCGTGTTGAGTTGTTTTTTATGCAACTCTTAGTGAAAGGTTCTTTTTGTTTGGAAGATTCTTAATTTACAAAGATTATAATTGTATTTTTCATGTTATATTTACCTAAAATTTGATAAATGTTGCAAAATATCTTCCTTGGTTTATACTTCCCACATAATTTTATCAAAATCTGTAATTTATCATTATTTTGGTGAAAGTTGCAGTCCTGTTGAGTTGTGATGTACAAATCAAATAAAATCTATCGCTTTTATCTTTTATTTCAATGTTCAAAAGCATATTTCATCTAAATTATCATAGCCTTATCACACAGATAAGTAATATATAGATCTTCTATCACACAGGGTAAATATAAATCTATCACTGACCCCTCCCCTTGATGAATTTAATATTGATGACCCTATGGTCTAAGAAGGGTTAAGATATTGATCTGATAACGACTTTGTACCCAACAATCCCATTTTGTTTTTGACAAGTGATTAAACAGTTTGAGATGTAAACATTGATTTCCTTGGTGATTAACATGAAACTGATTTCTTCAAATGAACAAGTGCTGCACTGCAGTATTTGTTTTTCTGGTGTTTTTATTTTGAGTTTAAGATTTCTGCAAGGTATGTGGTTGTTTTTATTCATGGGAATTTATTAAAAGAAGCATTAATTAATAAAGTATTGAAGTATTAAAACTTTTCAAATTTCATAAATTTTGATTGATTTCAGTAATATGTTGCTTAAAATCTTTGCATTTATGTCCAAGAAAAAAGCTTGGTTTTTAGCTGATAGACGGATAAAAAGGAATAGAAGTTGATTGAAATAATTTTTGTCACTTTTAAAATCATCACCACACAAAAGAAATTAGTATACTCAGCATGTACCACTAATTTCACCATAAAAAAATCCCACGAATTGACTGATCACAAATACTTCTTATTACATACAGGAAAAGCAATTTTGTCATCATTTCCCTCTGCATACTTTAAAACACATATGACATTTACATTTTAAACATGAGACAGTGTTTGTAATGTAATTTTGTAGAAAATAAAGAACCTTCACTGTCATGACTGTTTATTATCAACCACTAACTGTTGCACCAGCCCAACAAAGAGTTTCAAATGATCTTTTCCAATAGAACAATTACACAGCTTGCACAAAATGAAACAAATGTTATTGCCCCAGTTGATTATACTGTACCAAGTCCAATTTCCCTTGTAAGTCTCAGTGTAATGATGTGACTAGCTCTTAGCTTATTTGTAACAGTGACCCCCTCCCCCTTTATCAGTTTTACAGTGGTTTCCTCCCATTTGTATGTGCTTATAATCATGATAATAGATCCAACTATTGGCCCTCACTTTAAAGATTGTAGATCTTCCCTCTTGAAGACTACCCAAGCCAGTAATTACAGATCCTGTCCCTTTTAAAAGTCTGTCCAAACCAGATCCTCACTATTCACCCTAAATTTCAGACTGTAGGTCCTGGATATAGATTCTTTATAAAAAACCTTTCCCCCAGATATACACTTTTGGGCAAAATGACATGCCCTATTGAGCTCTTAAGTGTTAGAAACGACGACGTTCCCTGTTGAGCCCCAGTATAAAGCATGTGACTACCCCAGCTGGTTGTAACAGATTATGATAACATATACCTGTCCTTGTGTTACCTGTATTTATTGATTAACAATGATTTATCTCAATAAGAATTAATTAACAGTCAATTAGTGGAAATTCCTATCCTCATCAATGCATACTGGGATGTGTATTGCATTACTTTTTACAAAAGGTGATGGAATTATATTGGATTAATAATTCAAATCAGGTAATTCTCATAATATTTTGCAACTAAATTGAGTCTGCACTAATGTATTGGCAAGTCTCGATGAAAATTTACATCTTTGTTACTCAATTTTGTTCATTAAAAGCTTAACATGAATGCCCCTTCCCCCTTAATTGAGGAGGGGCGGCCCTTTTTCGGGATGTCGGCAATAGATGTTTTTAAGCTCGGGATGTTTGGATTTTTATGATTTAGGTCTGGGATCTCTGGAAAAAATTTCAACATAAATTGGAATTTTATCAGTCTTTAAGCTTCTTTGTAGTTCAGAATTTCAGGATTTGGAAAAAATAAATGTAGGGATTCTTGAATGAGACCCCCTCTAGCTCCCATCTTTATCAAGCAAAATTACCATGATATTTCAAAACAGTTACAAGTTTTTGACCCTAGTGCTTGAATGGTTGTCAAACAAGAAGTCATAAGCGATGAATTTCTCTCCATTTCTTCCTTGGTAGAAGTATAAAAATTCTGTCTAACCTTCTTACAGTAATAAGATTAAGTAAAGATCGGCAGACGACTTTCCCTGACATTGTAGACTTCAAACTGAAAAGTAGCTTAAAACCAAAAAATATTTAATCTCATTATTTTGAATTCATACACATTATATATTGATATATGGAATATTTATTCTGTGTGATATTATTTCTGCAAAGCTGTGACACAATCCGTAAATTGTCGNGTAAAAAAACCTCTTTCACTTCTGTAATAATGTATAGACTTATGTTACAAAACATGAGATTATTGGACCTTCACATCAAATCTTGATCACAGTTTAAAACTAGAAAAACTGTGAGCAATGCTCACTTATATATACCCCCAGCTACCCCTAAAAAACTCAAATCAAATTTTCAAATAGATGGTGCACAATTGCAATGTGTACTAAACATTCTGTGAAAGTTTCAATAAATTTCATCAAGTGGTCTATGATGAGTTGCTGCCACAAAATAAGTTCCCTATGGCGGACCTACTTATGAATGAACAAAAAAACGAAGGAACGGACACCACAATCACTATTTTCCGTTGCTAAAGCGGGGGGTGTCAATAGTCATATGTAACAGTGAAATCTGACGATGATGGACCTTCATATGTACAGAAATTGACAACTGTCTACAAAGGACATTAATTTCAAAGACATGATGATAGTACTGAAATTTCATATATCATGTATATTGTAACAATATATCTAGGTTGCAAATTATCTTCATACTTAAACTTTGATATAAAGTGAGAAATTCAAATTTTTCATTCATTTTAATTTTTTAAACATCAGGTTTCATAAATATATATTACATTTTTGGCTGACCTTGAAGCCATGACCTGACCTTGACCTTACAATCTGAACTTCAACCCCTGGTCTGGAATTTCATACTGATATTAGAGGTTAAGTTTCCATTACTGCAAAAGTCATAAATTGCAAACATTCTCTTGGCTCTACTATTATTTGTAACACAAATTTCCATCAAATTTACATTTTATTCCACTTAATTCAATCCTTGTCTGTTGAATGCCCAATTACATGCAACAAAGTACATTTAAGTGTAAATTTCCCAGGGTAGATTGATCTGATATGGCTTTCAATACATAGAACATTAAATCTAATGGAAATACGTGTAACTTGATGTAAATATAGTACCAAAACAGTGAATGTTTAGATAAAACGGTTTTTTGTTAGCAAGTTTTCATGGAAAGGAAACACCACTTTTTTGTTAGTTTCAAATCGTTACATGCATTAACCGTGAAAGTAAAATTCTTCCGATTTTACTATTAGAATTTTTATTGTGATTTTCATAGAACGTTGGAACTTTGCAATTATTAATCTATTGGATTGATTGATTGAATATTGTTTAACGTCTACTCAGCAATATTTCAGCTATATCAAGACGAGAACAAGTTTGTTGATAAATAATCACTTTGGGGTATGGAAATGGCCATGGGACGGGAAATTCTGACTGCCACTGGAAAAGTAGGGTGAAATTGTCAAGGGCGGGGAATTAAGCCTTGTAGCCGATCACCTACGGACCACCCCAAAAAGAGCTTGCTACAAGGGTTCTTTAACGTGCAAGAAGCGTGGCATTTCTTCCAACACGTGGACCTGAGTTTACATCCCATCCGAAAGATGGGTTGTGTATTTATTAATCCCGCACAACCACGGAATGGGTCCTATTTCTATATCCCGGGACCCTCGGGGTCAGCCTCCGTTTAGGAGGGGTCTCACCCCGCAAGCCGGAGATACTGGGTCCTATTTCTATATCCCGGGGTTCCCTCGGGGTCCTCTGTTAGGATGGCTCATACTCCAAGCTCAGAGGATGCTGCGGGCCTATTCTTCAGCCGGGACCGCGCACGGCGGTTAATCTATTGGAATAATGTGTATTGAGTTACGAGTTACATTTTGCGATTTGAGGTTTACAATTCAGCTTTGTGAGTAAGTCTGGTCACTAACAAAAATTTCGAAAATTTTAAATTTTGAGATTATTGTTTTAAACAGCTGTTATAAAAATTTGAAGAAACCTTATTTCTGCTGTGAGCTAATATTCAAATTTATATTTTAGGTAACAATGGCAAAAAAAAAAACTTTTACACAGCTTTGAATTTGATTTGACTTGTCAATTTCAAAATGTATTTCATGAAATGTACAAGTAGTCAATCATAACAGGTGCTTCGATCCATACTGATTTTTATCATAGAAATTCTTTTGAAATTGCAATATGATTTAATAGTGATTTTATCTAGGAATTCATCCAATCTTTTCATATCAGAAATTATGTTTAAAAGATAAGAAAACTACTAAAAGACCCCATGATTATCCAACATCATCTGCCTATATATATTTTGGTACATTATGTAATATTACTTTGCTATATCTGAAGGTTGCAACCTGCCATCTAGCTTGCATATCTTAGCTAATTTCTCACTCTGTGCCATTTGCTCCAGACTAGTAATTTAAGTTTTGGGCTAGTTAAAATTATAAGTGACTAGCTTGGTCATGCTGGTGGGCTAGTGAAAATTTACCTATTAAACATAGAGTCTACTAAGAAGAGCTATTAAATTTTGAGTTTGGGCTAGTGCTACACCATGTACATGGAACCTATACCAGCCCCTACAAAATTAAGCTTGTGGATCAAAAAAGGATTTGGCACAGGCATTTTTTTTCACAAAAGAACATGGACATCTGTTTTACCTTCAGTTTGGTCAAGTTGCAGTGACAATTAATTGAACAAGAAAGCAACCGAAGCCATAGATAATTTTTTTACTACTATTTAAGGTAAAAATAGTAATGGAGCATAGCATGGTATACCCAACATATTTTTAAAAACAATGTATTCTATGTTCTTTTTCAGATTGTAACTTTACAATGACACCATAAAGATAATTCCATTCCACGATACAATGTTGACAGAGCAATTGACAACACGTCAGGACCTTATCCAGTCATTAGACTCTGACGCTATCCTTGACTATCTCATACAACATGGTGTCCTTGACGACGAAACATGTGACCAAATTCTGCAGGAAAATAATCGTGAAAAGAGAAATGTTGCGTTACTACATCACCTGGAATCTACAGGAAGTTCTGCTATTGGTCTATTTATAAATGCTTTGCGGCAGTCGGGACAACTAACACTTGCAAGTTCTCTGGATAAACACAGAATAAAACCTACTTATGGAAAAGGTTTGTATCTTCTAGAAATAACATGAAGAATATCATAGTTTCAAATTGCAGTCACAATACAGCAAAGATAAGGGTCAGTTTTTGAATTTTTATTTTTTTTTTTTCAAAAGATGCTATCTAAAAGACACGTTGTGGCTTTAACATTGCTTGCAAGAATTTAGCACCAAAATTGTTCTCTTGAAAAAAACAACCAAAGATGGTGAAGGGGGAGGGGTGGGAAATCATACATTTCATCATGTAATTCATTTCATGCAATGATAATTGTTAACTACAACATAAGTTTTTTTTTTTCCCAAAGATTATACCATGCCACCTTCCACAATGCACATTTATGAATGATACAGTGATCTTTGACTGAACCAGAAGTGAAAATACTTATTTTTTGCACAAATAAATTAAAATAATATTGCTTTATTCCTTTACAACTGATTTTTTCACAACTGTAGAAATTTTACCCACAATGCACTCAAAATTATAATAAATTGCCCCTGAAACATGTGGTCATGACCTTAAATTTGATAGTATATCTAAGATCTGGATAATTTTCCATGTACCATTCTAAAACAATAAACAAAAGTAAGTTTTCTATCTGACCAATAACAGCACCAACAAAAAATAATAAACATATTTAGTTCAAAAAGGTCAAACTACAATGACAAGGGAGACAACTGAAAACACCTCAAACAGAAAAAAATAAACATATAAACATGTAAGCCCAAAATACAAAGATTAGTGTTTATCAAGGGAGCCTACTGATAATATCACAAACAGAATAAGATAAACACATCAAGTTCAAAAAGATCAAAGTACAAAGATTTGTTTCTATCAAGGGAGACAACTCCAACTGATAATTCCACAATACATGAACTATCTTATATCTATAAGTCTGATATCGAATTCCTTTGACAATATGCTGGCAAGCAATCATTTCCTTGAAACATATGTAGATTTAGAGGTCTCACATTATATAACACCTGCAGGAGACATGGGAAAACATATAGAATATAGATATCATGAATACTTTTAATTCAATTTAATGGTCCAACATCCAGAAATCACAAATGGGAGATAATATTGATCTGCAGCCGGACGGCAAAGTATCGATTTTCCCATTAAAACCGCCTTTCTCATGACCAGAGAAACAAGTGGAGATAATTGATTAAAATATTACCGCCAGGTGGCGCTTTACAGACAAACAATTTGTTTATTTTACCTGTCTCTGGAAAACCCCTTATTTACTTACAAATTCAATAAATATAGAAGTAAAGATAATTTTCCACAAAACTTAATATATTTCCGAAGGTGTTCGGCAAAAAATGATTCCCAAATATCATAAAACTACTATGAATTTTCGCATCAAACTTGACCTCTCAAAACGTAAACAAATTTTGGCGACGCTGAGGGTTAAAATTCTTTGTCGGAAAAGCTGACACAAATGCGTTACCGCGTATGAATATACCTGAAAATGGGCGTGAACAAACTTTGATATATGCTTTATTAATAGGAAAAAAGTCCCGACCGTTTCTCGTTTTGGTTACGGAGTTCTCTTTGTTTGAAAACATGCATTGATAATTAGATTTCTCCTCCCACTTTCGTAGATTTATAATATGCTTATATCCAAATGTACGTAAAGTTTACATGAAACACATATTTTTTAAGGTTCCATGATGCAACTAGAGTCTTAAAAAGTTGACCTTATCAACTAAGAAATATGAAATATATTTTTTTTTCGGTTTGGGATTTTTAAAACCACGTGTTGAGGCGTGGTCTTGTCGCCGTTCATCACCTATTTAGCATGCAATAATAAGTATTCACTTCTTTTGATATGTTTGTAAATATTTTACACGTTACCAATTGTCCAAAATCGTATTTTCTTTCGTATGATTTAACCTTTATCGTATCCTATTAAATAATAGAAATGGCAACAATAATTATCATGATTATGAGCATCCCCCCTTTTTCACCACTTGTGCATCAAACAGGTTGTACAATCGAGTGACCATTAATACAAGTTATGGAAAATGTTAATCTGGGACGGGAAAAACGATATTATATTTTAACTTTGAAATATTTCACGAATTAATTATTTAAAAGCCCATAATCGCACTTATGAAAACCAGGTCAAATTGAGGTCATGACTCGTCCTGATCTATTTTGAGATTGCCGTTAATAATATGAAATGAAGATCCAATATTATTCCATGAAATTGAAAAGACATTTAATACTGTTATTAAATGAGAAACGAACATTTTCTTCGCTGTTTTATTATTATTTAAGCTTTAGTCAACATTACTTCCTGGTGCATTTGCGATAAAAATAATCACGTAATGCTAAAACATCACAAGGGGATTCCCCTTATTCGTCGGTTCGGAACGAAAAAGCTGACACAATTTCGTTATCCGCGATATATACCATTATTTCACGAATTAAAAGCTGGAGAATATTGAAATACAGCTTATACTAAAGGGATTTGTCGTTTCTAATTGTAACATTGAAGATATCAGCCTTTTTCTCTCGTCGGCAAACTAGGTCAGATGAAAACACGCTGAACTTTTTGTTAAATAGCAAAGAAACTAGATTTATTTAAGGCATTTTAGTGACATCAGCAGGAACAGTAATAATGTGGGAGTGAAAGCGTTATACAACTTTAATTCTAAACATCGAAGATTTGTATTGTGTCAGGATTTTTGAACACGTGTCTGAGAAATTCTACTGACACGCATTTTTCAATAAAAGTCACGTGACTCGGGTCATGAGAAACGCAGCCATTATAGACTTTGCCGTCCGGCTGCAAAGATTATACCACGCCACCTTCCACAATGCACATTTATGAATGATACAGTGATCTTTGACTGAACCAGAAGTGAAAATACTTATTTTTTGCACAAATAAATTAAAATAATATTATTGCTTTATTCCTTTACAACTGATTTTTTCACAACTATAGAAATTTTACACATAATGCACTCAAAATTAAAATAAATTGCCCCTGAAACATGACCTTAAATTTGATAGTATATCTAAGATCTGGATAATTTTCCATGTACCACTCTAAAACAATAAACAAAAGTAAGTTTTCTATCTGACCAATAACAACACCAACAAAAATAATAAACATATTTAGTTCAAAAAGGTCAAAATACAATGACAAGGGAGACAACTGAAAACACCTCAAACAGAAAAAATAAACATATAAACATGTAAGTCCAAACTACCAAGATTTGTGTCTATCAAGGGAATCAACTAATAATATCACAAACAGGAAAAAATAAACACATCAAGTTCAAAAAGATCAAAGTAATAACAAAGATTTGTTTCTATCAAGGGAGACAACTCCAACTGATAATTCAACAATTCATCTTAAACTACATGAACTATCTAATATCTATAAGCCTGATATCTTATTCCCATGACAATATGCTGGCAAGCAATCATTTCCTTGANTTTATAACAAAACTATGACTGCATAATGCCTATTTGAAGCATGTAACATACATATGTTATCAATTTTTTCCCTTAGTAATAACACATGCATGTTATTTTTCTGTAATAACTCATACAGGTTAGGTACTTGACTGACTGATATCACCACAAAAAAATCCACAAATTGACTGATCACAAATACTTCTTATTACATACAGGAAAAGCAATTTTGTCATCATTTCCCTCTGTGTACTTTAAAACACATATGACATTTACATTTTTAACATAAGACAGTGGTTGTAATGTAATTTTGTAGAAAATAAAGAACCTTCCCTGTTCATTATTAACCACTAACTGTTGCACCAGCCCAACAAAGAGTTTCAAATGCTCTTTTCCAATAGAACAATCACACAGCTTGTACAAAATGAAACAAATGTAATTGCCCCAGTTGATTATACTGTACCAAGCCCAATTTCCCTGGTAAGTATCAGTATAATGATGTAACTAGCTCCTAGCTATTTGTAACAGTGACCCCCCCCCTTATCACTTTTACAATGGTTATGCTTCCCATTCGTATGGGTTTATAATAGATTGGCCCTCACTTTAAAGATTGTAGATCTTCCCTCTTGAAGACTACCCAAGCCAGTAATTACAGATCCTGCCCCTTTTAAAAGTCTGTCTTAACCAGATCCCCACTATTCACCCTAAATTTCAGACTGTAGGTCTTGGAAATAGATTCTTTATAAAAAAACCTTTCCCCCAGATATACACCTTTGGGCAAAATGGCATGCCCTATTGAGCCCTTAAGTGTTAGAAACGATGACATTCCCTGTTGAGCCTCAGTATAAAGCATGTGACTACCCCAGCTGGTTGTAACAGATTATGATAACATATACCTGTCCTTGTGTTACCTGTATTTATTGATTAACAATGATTTATCTCAATAAGAATTAATTAACAGTCAATTAGTGGAAATTCCTATCCTCATCAATGCATACTGGGATGTGTATTGCATTACTTTTTACAAAAGGTGATGGAATTATATTGGATTAATAATTCAAATCAGGTAATTCTCATAATATTTTGCATTTAAATTGAGTCTGCACTAATGTACTGCCAAGTCTCAATGAAAATTTACATCTTTGTTACTCAATTTTGTACATTAAAAGCTCAGCATGAATGCCCCTTCCCCCTTAATTGAGGAGGGGGTGGCCCTTTTTCGGGATGTCGGGAATAGATGTTTTTAAGCTTTTTATGATTTAGGTCTGGGATCTCAGGAAAAAATTTCAACATAAATAGGAATTTTATCAGTCTTTAAGCTTCTTTGTAGTTCAGAATTTCAGGATTTGGAAAAAATAAATGTCGGGATTCTTGAATGAGACCCCCTCTAGCTCCCATCTTTATCAAGCAAAATTACCATGATATTTCAAAACAGTTACAAGTTTTTGACCCTAGTGCTTGAATGGTTGTCAAACAAGAAGTCATAAGCGATGAATTTCTCTCCATTTCTTCCTAGGTAGAAGTATAAAATCTTACAGTAATAAGATTAAGTAAAGATCGGCAGACGACATTCCCTGACATTGTAGACTTCAAACTGAAAAGAAGCTTAAAACCAAAAAATATTTAATCTCATTATTTTGAATTCATACACATGATATATGGAATATTTATTCTGTGTGATATTACTTCTGCAAAGCTGTGACACAATCCGTAAATTGTCGACAGACAAGTACACATAGTGAGTGATGGACAGAAAAAATAAGGATGGATTGACATGCAAAAAAAGGGGGGGGTAAAAAAACCTCTTTCACTTCTGTAATAATGTATAGACTGATGTTACAAAACATAAGATTGGAGTAAGCAAATTATTGGATCTTGATCACAATTTAAAACTAGAAATCTCTGAGCACAGCTCACTAATATATACCCCCTGCTCCCCCAAAATATCAAATCAAATTTTCAAATAGATGCATGGTGCACAATGGCATTTTGTTCTAAACATTCTGTGAAGGTTTCCATGAGTTTCATCAAGTGGTCTATGAGGAGTTGTCGCCACAAAATAATTAAGTACCATATGGTGGACAAAAGGACGAACGAACGAACAAACAAGGGAACAGGTTTCATGATCACTATATTCTGCCGTTAAAGTAATATGTAACAATGAAATCTGACGATGATGGACCTTCATATGTAAAGAAAATGACAACTGTCTACAATAAATATCAATTTCACAGACACTGAAATTTCATACATTGTAAAAATATATCTGGGGTGCCAATTATATTACTCAAATTATGATATGAAGTGAGAAATTCAAATTTTTCATTCACTTATTTAAACAAATGTATTGCTTTTTCATCTGACCTTGAAGCAATGACCTGACCTTGACCTTACAATCTGAACTTCAACCCCTGGTCTGGAATTTCATACTGATATTAGAGGTTAAGTTTCCATTAAAAGTCATAAATTGCAAACATTCTCTTGGCTCTACTATTATTTGTAACACAAATTTGCATCAAATTTCCATTTTATTCCACTTAATTCAATCCTTGTCTGTTGAATGCCCAATTACATGCTTTAAGTGTAAATTTCCCAGGGTAGATTGATCTGATATGGCTTTTGATACATAGAACATTAAATCTAATGGAAATACTGTAACTTGATGTAAATTTAGTACCGAAACAGTGAATGTTTAGATAAAATGGTTTTTTGTTTGCAAGTTTTCATGAAAAGGAAACACCAATTTTTTGTTAGTTTCAAATGGTTACATGCATTAACCGTGAAAGTAAAATTCTTCCGATATTACTATTAGAATTTTTATTGTGATTTTCATAGAACGTTGGAACTTTGCAACTATTAATCTACTGGAATAATGTGTATTGAGTTACGAGTTACATTTTGCGATTTGAGTTTTACAATTCAGCTTGGTGAGTAAGTCTGGTCACTAACAAAAATTTAGAAAATTTTAAATTTTGAGATCAGCTGTTAAAAAAATTTGAAGAAACCTTATTTTTGCTGTGAGCTAATATTCAAATTTATATTTTAGGTAACAATGGCAAAATTACTTTTACACAGCTTTGAATTAGATTTGACTTGTCAATTTCAAAATGTATTTCATGAAATGTACAAGTAGTCAATCATAACAGGTGCTTCGATCCATACTGATTTTTATCATAGAAATTCTTTTGAAATTGCAATATGATTTAATAGTGATTTTATCTAGGAATTCATCCAATCTTTTCACATCAGAAATTATGTTAAAAAGATAAGAAAACTACTGAAAGACCCCATGATTATCCAACATCATCTGCCTATATATATTTTGGTACATTATGTAATATTACTTTGCTATATCTGAAGGTTGCAACCTGCCATCTAGCTTGCATATCTTAGCTAATTTCTCACTCTGTGCCATTTGCTCCAGACTAGTAATTTAAGTTTTGGGCTAGTTAAAATTATAAGTGACTAGCTTGGTCATGCTGGTGGGCTAGTGAAAATTTACCTATTAAACATAGAGTCTACTAAGAAGAGCTATTAAATTTTGAGTTTGGGCTAGTGCTACACCATGTACATGGAACCTATACCAGCCCCTACAAAATTAAGCTTGTGGATCAAAAAAGGGTTTGGCACAGGCAGTTTTTTTCACAAAAGAACATGGACATCTGTTTTACCTTCAGTTTGGTCAAGTTGCAGTGACAATTAATTGAACAAGAAAGCAACCGAAGCCATAGATAATTTTTTTACTACTATTTAAGGTAAAAATAGTAATGGAGCATAGCATGGTATACCCAACATATTTTTAAAAACAATGTATTCTATTTTCTTTTTCAGATGGTAACTTTACAATGACACCATAAAGATAATTCCATTCCACTATACAATGTTGACAGAGCAATTGACAACACGTCAGGACCTTATCCAGTCATTAGACTCTGACGCTATCCTTGACTATCTCATACAACATGGTGTCCTTGACGACGAAACATGTGACCAAATTCTGCAGGAAAATAATCGTGAAAAGAGAAATGTTGCATTACTACATCACCTGGAATCTACAGGAAGTTCTGCTATTGGTCTATTTATTAATGCTTTGCGGCAGTCGGGACAACTAACACTTGCAAGTTCTCTGGATAAACACAGAATAAAACCGACTTATGGAAAAGGTTTGTATTTTCTAGAAATAACATGAAGAAAATCATATTTTCAAATTGCAGTCACAATACAGCAAAGATAAGGGTCAGTTTTTGAATTTTGAATTTTTTTTTCTAAAAGACACGTTGTGGCTTTAACATTGCTTGCAAGAATTTAGCACCAAAATTGTTCTCTTGAAAAAAAAACAACCAAAGATGGTGAAGGGGGAGGGGTGGGAAATCATACCTTTTAGCATGTAATTCATTTCATGGAATGATAATTGTTAACTACAACATAAGTTTTTTTTCCCAAAGATTATACCATGCCACCTTCCACAATGCACATTTATGAATGATACAGTGATCTTTGACTGAACCATATTTTTTGCACAAATAAATTAAAATAATATTATTGCAACTGATTTTTTCACAACTGTAGAAATTTTACCCACAATGCACTCAAAATTATAATAAATTGCCCCTGAAACATGTGGTCATGACCTTAAATTTGATAGTATATCTAAGATCTGGATAATTTTCCATGTACCATTGTAAAACAATAAACAAAAGTAAGTTTTCTATCTGACCAATAACTGCACCAACAAAAAATAATAAACATATTTAGTTCAAAAAGGTCAAACTACAATGACAAGGGAGACAACTGAAAACACCTCAAACAGAAAAAAATAAACATATAAACATGTAAGCCCAAACTACAAAGATTAGTGTTTATTAAGGGAGCCTACTGATAATATCACAAACAGGATAAAATAAACACATCAAGTTCAAAAAGATCAAAGTAATAACAAAGATTTGTTTCTATCGAGGGAGACAACTCCAACTGATAATTCAACAATTCATCTTAAACTACATGAACTATCTAATATCTATAAGCCTGATATCTTATTCCCATGACAATATGCTGGCAAGCAATCATTTCCTTGAAACAGATGCAGATTTAAAGGTCTCACGTTAAGAAACACCTGCAGAAAACATGGGAAAACATATAAAATATAAATATCATGCACACTTTTAATTCAATTTAATGCCAGGTGAAACATACAGAAATCACAAAGGGGAGATAACATTGAGCTGCTCAACATGGCATGGCCATGTATTTAAGTACAAGATACACTTCAGAAAATACAGAATATAATGTACTTAATAGAAAATGGCATGGGCCTGTCTTTGAGACACACATGCTTATGATGACCCCGCAGATATATGGACAGACAGACTGACAGAAATATAACAAAAAGACCTGCAGGGACATGGGTCATTCTTGCCTTATACAATATATGGTACAAAAAATTATATGACATTTACAGTTTTCATAACCAATGAAATTCCAGGAAAAGTGATACAACAAGTTCATATCTAACTCAAACTTCAAAGTCTTGTTGTGTACCACAAATAAGTGAAATAACTATTCATGCAAGGAATAGAAAATGAGCGTGCATCATAACTTATCTCTTAATATTATGAATCTAACCCAAGGTTATTATTTGTTTTACAGGATACTTAGAAAAACAAAGACACAAAGGTCAAATTACATTAACGGTACAAGTAGACGCCATTAAAGCGGTGTTCCCAAAATGGGAGGAGGGGGATTCGTTTGAAGAAAAGCATGGAGATACACCAGAAAAAGAACGAAAATTATCTTGTTTTGATGGATTATTACGGACACCACGAAGGATGCATAAATCCTACGCAGATATGACGATTATAGATGATCCTGAAAATTTCATGTCGCCAAAGAGTAGAAAGAAATTGAATTATGGGTATGATAGTGAATATGAAACAGAAGATGAACAACGAAAAGGTTTTTGTTGGTGTTTATGTGTACCTCGGAAAAAGAAAAAACGAAAACGTGTTGAAAAGATTCAGAAAAAATATACTCCAGCGGGTAAAGGACAAGCTGCAACTGATGATTTGCTCATGAAAGTGTTACAACCACCAAAACCTTGTGAAACACCAGTGACATCTACACCTAGTGGGAAAAATGTTTATGTTGATTATAGACTTGTGGGTTCTGAGATTAAAAATGACCAGAAATCCTCTCCTAGTGCTAAATCTTCATGTTCTTCAAAAGACACTGCACATAATTCACGAACTAAATCTCCTTTGAGAGATATTTCAAATGAAAGGAATATCGATTCTAAAGGACAATCCAAAACATCACCAAAAGTTGGAAACAAATCTAAAAATGGACTAACGGGTCAAAATAAAGAAAATGCTATGGCGTCCTTGAAAAAGACTAGTTGTGGATCTTTACAAAATTCCAGTTCAAATGTTCGTGTGTCATGTGATTCATTGAAATTACAAAACTTAGAACCTATTGAACATTGTGTTATGTGGAAAAGTCGTGGACCAACATTCGAGAATTACGAAGAAAAATTTTACAAAATACTTAAAACTAAACAACATTTACAAATAGTGAAATATTTTGAACAAGATCATGGTACATTGGTGCTACATATCTATACAGAAAATGGGTTAGTCATAGGGACTATCTCCATGACTACGGCTCAACTCAAATCACTGAAATCGGACATTCAAAGTGGAAAGATTCTAAGTCTAATGGAGAAATGGCTTCTGTCAAAAGAAATCAATGATGAAATTGGCGTCAGTGAAATGAAATTGAAAATTGTTGTTGATGATAACGAATTTGATTTAGCTTACGAGGAATTACAGTAAAACTGATTGCTAATTACATAATCTAATTATTTCATTAAATGGTCATTAAGCCTTCTGTGAAAGTTTGTGGTATGTTTTTAAGCAATCTGCATTTTTTCTGAAAAAAAAATTCCATAACCATGATAACTAAAAGAATTATCATGATTACTGTTTGAAGAAAATTCTCAATAGAAATTGACCATTGCAAATAGTTTTGGCTATGTACATTGATTTTATTAGTACATCATGCATTTCACATTTAATCGAAAGACAACTGCATGTCTAAATTTTTTTTGAACATGTTGAAATAACAATATAACATTGATTATAATTTCCTGTGTAATTTTACAACAAGAAACTGATGAATTAAATAAGAAACTAGAATTGCATTTTGTTCTCATTATGGTGCTACAAAGAACATTTGTTGTAATGTGTGTTTTTCAAATTATCCATATTTTTTGTTAAAATATGTAGCTTTGATCTACCATTGCAGATTTTTATTAATGCAACATATTTTTTTTATCAACATATCATCCCTGTACCATCGAATCCAAAAAATGAGTATATCTTGTCCCTACAATTTGACAATTTAACTGTACATTTCTTGCAACGTCTATTATTTTTTTATTACTAACATTCAGTGCACATATTGCCTTGGTTGAAAAAGACACAATTTAAAACAAAAATCACCCCTCTTACACAAGAAATCAAATTCCATACTTTATGCCTAAACTATTATGAGTACAAAAAATTTCAACATGTTCAAGGTCATAATTTGATCAAATTCAAGCATTTTTCGTGGTATCTGTGATCCAATTGTCAACAATTTTACAACAACAATCACTCTTATTTCATGATATTTTGACAATTTGATCAATCTATACTTGTAACTTTTTTTTTTCATTAATCCCATACAGTTTTGAGCAACTGTTCCTGTTGAAGCTTACATTGCTTGGTGTCACAACCGGGCCTTTTCCCAAATCATGCCGCTTTTTCAGCCTTCCCAAATCACAGATAAATATTTCGGCACTCTTTGTTCACAGGCTAGCCTTATAGCAGATCCTGTATTATATCATATCTCCTTTCCCTTTTCACATGCACTTTATCTGATGATACCACATCCACAGAAAAATGCACTTAGATCCACATCACTTTTACCATGATGACAATTTTCATTGAAACTTAACTATGAAAAACAGATCGTATTTGAGACAATATTTAAGCAATAACAACATTATTTGAATGCCCGAGGGCATCAATCGTAGATTTGACGGTCAAAATGCAGTTTGCAAGTGACACATAGCAGAGCCTGCAAATGGATATTTATACCGTCAAATCAAGATTGACGCCCTCTGGTATTCAAATAATGTTCTGCTATTGCGATTCTAATGCAATTAATCGATTTCATGTTCTTTTTTTTTTACTTGCATATTTGTAACAATATTAGGAATCAGACAAAACAGGGAACCTACTTTGTCCCAGGTGTGTAGATGGTGGAATTGACTGTCAGTTTCGACCAATCAAAATCTCTGTTATATAAATGATGAATTAGAATTAAACGTGTATGGTACAAAACAAACAACAAAGGATTGTAAGACTTTCATAAACCATAATTTATATTCATTATTTTGTTCAAACAAATTTGTCTCTAGTGATAAGAGTTTTTCCACTAATATGGAGAAGGGGAGAGATGTGAAATTTTATTTTTTTTGACACTGAGAGTGCATTATCTACAACAAACTGCCTTCAGATATATTTCAGACAGCCGTTTTTTTACAATTTTTTTTTTCTAAAATAGACAGACATAGAAATAATCGATATAGTAAAATGACCAATCATGTTCATCAAATAAATTTTTTTATGTCCGTAATGATTTAGCAATTAATTAGCATGATATAGCTGCATTCCATTTAGATGAAATTCAACAAACAAACAAAGTTTTATTTGCGACCAATTTCTTTTAGCATGTTTAGAGGGCATTGTACAATCTAGTTATTTAATTATATTGAAATTATATTATCTAATCTTTTTTTAAATACAAATATTTTACCACGTGCTTTTTATTTTCTGTGCAAACATATTTTTATACATCTTTATGAATATCAATTCCATGATAAAGGGAAACAACTCAATTTTTTATAGTAAAATTTAATGACCAGAAAAAGTTTTATTGATCATGTATGCAATTTTAATGACAATTTTATAATTCTACGGTTATTTTCATATGCATCTACCTTAAATTATTTTGTTTTGAAAATCTAGCAAATGAATGTGCAATTATTTCTGATGTCTTTTTATTGTACGAATGTACTTAAGTAATTTATTAAATCTATGAAGGTTTAGTTTTGATTCTTTTTTTAATGACCGCAAGAAATTTGAGATTGTATAATGTATGGATGATTTTGATGACCACAAGACCAAAGTGGAAATGGCCAACTGGAAGGCAAATTCTTATTTTTAATTGTACTTTACTGGTGTTTCCATGTGAAAGTTTATGTTCCAATTCAGCATGCATGCGTAATTGTCATCAAATTTTTACACAATATTCCTTGATAGAACAAGAAGGCTTGGCTTCAGGAGGTATACAGGGATCAGAATGTTTGTCAGTCTGACCGTCTTTTTAATATCCAACTTCTTGTATCATATTATTGCTACTACCAGTAATGAAATTAAGGTGTCTGCAGGGTATTATTTTCCTATTATAGAATTTTGTGAAATTTTCTGTGTAGAAACATAATTGTATTATTGTCAAAAATGTAAAATAAAATTTGGGGGACACCGTGTATTTAAGCACAAAATCTGAAATTGAATATTTCAGGATTTTACATAGAAATGATAGTGAAAATGATTATATGAGAGGATAGTTTAAAAAATCTATTATAGAATTTTTTCATACTTTGCATGTGTTTAATTTTCCTTATGTAGTTTACATATAAAAAATGAAAAATAGGTGTCACCGTTGAAATAAAAGAAAAAAATTGCAAAATGTTCATTTCTCTAGTGATATCTATGTTAAATTATTTTATCAAATTATCTCCCTTGAATAATTTCTGTGTTCTGTAAATCCAGCAACAGATTTAAAGCTCATGTGTTTAAGTTCACGTTTTTGTAACGAAAATGTTATAAAAATGATAAAGAATATAAATTTTAAATACATTTGAACTTTCTTTTCATTTTAAGTAACTATTTTGTTAAATTGCTTAATGAATGAAACCTAAATGAACAAGTATTAGACAAAAATGGCGGAATAAAACCACTGAGACACCTTAAGGGCTATTCCATTTTAAAGGATGTAAGAGGGTCATAAGGCAGAAAATGAAAATCATTGTTGGTTTTTGTATGTTATTACTATACTATTATTTGTCCATTACCCTTGTTTGTGGGCATGGTGGGGGTAGAATAAAATTGCCTTCTGACCTTGGTACATGCATTTTAATGGAAAAGTACTAAGCTGAAGCTGTAGTGTGAATACTGGGTAAAATCGCCTTTATATTGTTCATGAAAAATGCATCTGGATGTACCAAAACTAGACCCTTGGGATCATTGCCTTCAATAGTAAGGTTGGTTCTCCATGACGTGTATCTACTGCATATTTACTTTTTATATCAAAACTTATTTCCAAGGCCCCTCTAACAGGATGTGGACATATATCCTATCTCTAGTAAATTCCTAAGACGTTGATTGGTCAAAAGACATCACATGCTGACCGTTTAATTGCATATCAGGTGACTGATTAATATACTGTAAGTGACAGCCATTACACAGTGTCACTATATGTTTTTAAACAGTTTTTTGACAATGTACTGGAATTTCGGCAGGATATAAACATTACACAGTATGTAAGTGACCTAATATGGTATATACACAGTCAGTAAATTTCATATTGGGCAAGAGCGTAGCTCGAGCCCAATATTCAATTTACTGATCGTGTATATACCATATTAGGTCACTTACATACTGTCTGCCGAGAGTCCAGTAAATTGTCAAAAAACCTATTTATAAACGTACAGTGACGCCGCGTTATGGCGGTCACTGACGGTATATTAATCAGTCACCCGATATGGAATATACACTGTCGGCACTTGACGTCCTTTGACCAATCGACGTTTCAGGAATTTACTAGAGGCAGGATATTCTATAGTATCAGGACACTGGTTTATTTGATACATTTCTATATACATAAATTTGGTGACATATATTGGGAATCTTGCTTTGGAAGTCCTAAGAAAACTGTGCCAAATAATTTTGTGGCTAAGAAGAAAATGCATATCATATGGAATGTAGGGCATTTTCAAGTTATCCCGTGAAGGCAAGCTTAATGCATTACCCTGTGGTAAGCATGGTAAGTCAATACCAAAAACAAAATGTCCTACATTTCATCAATTCATGAAAGGATCAAAATAACTTGAGATTAGTTGAAATTTCTTATTTTAATTTGGTTAATGTGTGGTTAGAGCCATAATTAATGAGCAATTTTACAAAATTTGCATCCATCATATGATGCCTATGATGCTAACAACTAGTACCAAGCCTAGTAACCAGCATGTGATGTATTAATAACAACCTGATATTTTTGTATCTGGGCCATTTCAGTGATAATGCCAATATCAGGCACTGTAGATAAAAGGAAATTCATACAACCAACCAATAAAATAGACCTCATATTACACTCACCTCTGCCAGATAAGTACCTTACCATAAATAAAATTTTACTTACTTGAATACATTATCTGATGTCATTTCTCCAATATCTACTTGCCATGCACCAAATCTAAAGGCTCCACCATATACCATAAATATCAAACCTTGTCCCAAACCAAAGGACAGACCATACCAATGTGCTTGTTTTAACAAAGACCTGCAGGAATATAACATATAGCACATAATATATTGCTATCATAGCTTCAAAGAATTGAAAACTAACCATATTGAAGACCCTCAGGCAACATCAAGATGTAGACAGGAATAAAAGCCTTGTCCTTGATAAACTGGAGTTTTCTATGTATCATATATATGAAAAAGAAAGGAAATGGGGTAAATGTCAAGGAGACAACATCCCATATCCAGGTTAAAACGACCCAAAACAAAGCATCTAGGGAACACCGTACAGTCTTCAACACAATGAGGAACCTCACACCATATAGCAAGCCCTAAATGGCCCCAAAAAGGTAAAAAAGTGAATTTTCTATGTATCATGTGCGTATTTGTCACATGTACATTCACTCCATATCCTTTCAATTTTTCTATACATAAATATACAAAAAAATAAATACAGAGACATCATAAGAAATTTTAATTTATACAAATTTTGTAGAGTGATTCAAATTTTGTATGACTCTAATCGTGATTTGGAATTGTAGGGTTCACATTTTAAGTAATTTTGATTTTGTAAGGTTCACATTTTAAATTCTTAGTTTATTATTTTGTGGAGTGATATAGATTTTACTGGGATCACATTTTGAGTGATTCAGGTTTTTGTCATGTGATTTGTCATGTTTGGTTAATATTATGAATTTTCAATTTTGTTAAGTGATTTGGATTTTGTTGGGTTTACACTACGAGTTTTTTAATTCATTGAGTGTTCATAATTTTTTGACATAGGATTCACATTTTGAGTGAATTGATATTTTGATAAGTTGACATGTTTTAGTGATTCCACACAGTGAATAATGTTAAATGTTTCAATGGTTGAACTGGCATTCTGCAAAAGACTTCAGGCAATTATAAAAATCGTAGATTCTCATCCAAGGGCAGGTATGTGAATTTTATTTTTTATTTTTCAGGCGGGTATGTGAATTTTATTTTTTATTTTTTCAGGCGGGCATGTGAATTTTATTTTTTATTTTTCAGGTGGGCATGTGAATTTTATTTTTTATTTTTCAAGTGGGCATGTGATTTTTCTTTTTTTATTTTTCATCAAATGTAGTAAACAATACATGTAAGAAAATAACAAATAAACACAAAACATATAATTTTTTTGAGAGGAAATAAAATTTTTGAGGGCTCAAAAAAATAAGGACGGAAGGAGATGAACATCTAGGTTTTTTTTTACTTATTGTGGCCTAAGGCTAACCAAGTGCTTTCCAATCTTCCATTATTTGATCTTGTATTCATATCCAAACAAAATGATGAAGTTTAACATAAATTCATCATTAACTTTTTAATCAACACCTGGAGTGAATGCAAATAGAATCAACACAAAGTAGAAAATGTCAAGTTTTATTATTAAAATTTCAAAAGCACCAGAATATGTCATCAAATACATTGAAAAAACATTAAAGTTTACAGAGAAATCCAATACTTCGACTTGATTAACCTCCCTACGGAGTGATAGATCTAGACGATTTACATAAACATATTCAATACAATCATAGAAACTAACATAAAATCAACAACAAATCTTTTGTATTTTCTTTTAATTATCAAAATGATGGAGGGATGATTAGCTGTTTTCTCTAATGATATGTCAAGTTTAAACTGGTTTTGACCTATTCCGAGATATTCCCGCCAAATCTATTCGGATACAGTTCTCCGTGTTTATCATTGATCACTAGAGAAAAAGATTACACCACTTTATCCCAATTATTACCATATTCTATCCACTCTCAATAGTAAAATTTTTAAATTTTAAAATGCTCGGCAAGCCTTGCAATAAAAATTTTAAAATTGAACTATCTCTAGTGGATAAAATATGGTAATGAACGGGATCTTGTGGTGTAATCTATATTTATACCATTGAGAAATGTTTCAGGTATAACATGGCATGATAGATGCCATTTCTTAAGATTGCCATTTCCACAACTTATGACTTTCAGTGCAAATCAATTTAAAAATATTTGGAAGAACTAGAGAATGTGTCTATTAGACATGGATGCTCTGCTGACAAATTTATCACAATAGATAACCTAAGTCAATCAGGCATAAAAATTAGTTCCTGGTCACCGAATCATCAGGAAGTACCGTTACAGATGACTGTTCAATAAACTTTGGTCAAATAATGGAAAGTTACATAAATTCCATACTCAAGTCTTTTATTGGTCAGGTTATAAAATTATCCCTGAATTATGTAGTAATCACCAGCTGTTTGAAATGGGCCTAATGTGAAAATTTTTTAAAGTCAATTAAGCGTAAAATGGAGGTCAAGTTCAACAAATTGTCCAAAAATTGGGAAGTTCTCACAAAGATGAGTAATTTCATGAAACATCATAATGATTGTAGTGTAGTTGTGGAGAAAAGTATGTACATTGTAAAACACAAAATTTACCAAAAATCACTCAAGCGTAAAATGTAGGTCAAAGACACTAAATTGGCCTTGGTTTGGATAGTTCTCATCAAGTTGATTTATTTTGATGCAACAACATTGGGATAGCATGTTAAGTTGATGAGAAACAGGCTTAAACGCAAAACTTAACAAAAGTCACTCAAGCGTAAAATGTAGGTCATGGATCCGTAATTGTTGGTGAATCTACTAATCAAAGTACATATATTGATGTAATATTATCAAAATATTACAAGAGATTGGCAATATATGGACCTAAACAAAACTTAACATCGGGGCAGATGGACAGACAGACAAGGGTAATTCAATATGCCTTTTCCACTTCATTGAAGGGCGTAACAAAAACCTGAAAGTTATATAGAACCTGATAGAGAACAAATAACCAAAAGGATATAAATGAAATCAGCAATGACAAAGTTTTGAACAGGAAGATACTCCTTAGTTTTCAACAAAATGTTCTTATTTTTAGATATTGTAATAAAGAGTGAAAGGATATGGAGTAAATGTACATGACACAAATTCTCTTCAGATACATGGTAAACAAACAATTAGAACACTTTAATTTTTTTTCTTCATCTTGAAGTCACCATGAGGCCTTCAACAATGAGCTTTCCTCATACCTCATAGTTAGTTCAAAACCACCCCTAGCACCAGTTAAAGTGGATATCATTGTTAGATGTCAATTCAACCATGCTTCATGCATGCTTTGTGCTCATGAATGCTTGACTGTCAACAAACATATAATTAACTGGCAAAGTGTTCTAAAAACTGCAGTAATCAACTAAAAATCTTTTTTCCAACCAGTACTAAAAGCACTTACTACTGGGTTTGTGAATACGATCAGTAACTAACAGTCCACCATCAGGATCATCCTCAATTGGCTAGAATTTTAACTATAAAGTAACATCACATTTTGAGGAGGAACAAGCCAAAGATGACTATGTCTTAGTTCTTTAACATAGGGTTCCCTACAGAGAAAATATTACAGATGGGAAATAATTACAAACCTGAGTGGTCCAGTCAAATTGTGAACATATTCATGGTAAAAATGATCCTCTCTTGTTAAAGCTTGGACTGTTCGGACATTTTCTATAGCTTCTGCTGCAGTCTATGAAAAAGACATTATATTATATTATGATTAGGCAAAATAAAAAAATAAATTAGCTTCTCAGGCCCCTGCCTCATCTCTTTTCTGGGGACTAATTTTACTTGTTTATTCAAGTTTCAAATAAAAAAAAATTAAAATCACCTGCCTCATCACTTTTTGGGCGTTTCAGTAATGTAAAAAGATGCCTCATCATGATTTTGAACCAATAAAAATAAAAATCTTCTCCCTCCCTGCCTCATCATTTTTTCAGAAAAATGGCCTGAGAATCTAATCATTATTTTTGTATGGCCTTATATCTGAAGAGTACACTTCATTTACAACGATTATCTAAATTCATGTAAATTCTAAAACCTAAGGTTTAACTCCCTCCATTGTAGTTTGTCCTTAGCTATATTTGATATTACTGATTATTTGGATTTCGTTTGGTTTTTTGCATTTTAAACAATTATTGAAACATGGATTTCCTATGTTTGATTTCTAGTACTGCTGATGAGGAATTAATTTCCGAAATGGCCATACAGCTCATTAAAATTAATTGCAGTTGGAGTAAACATATGTGTTATGGTCTCATGTTCATTTACCGTACTCCATATCCTTTCATAAACAAGAGCTGTTGCCAAATGGCAGCCAGTTATACCCCCGCTCATTGGGCCCTGAATCAATATGGTAAGTGAAAAATTAAGTGTGTGAGGACACAATACAGGCACAGACACAGTACAAGTGTGGACACAATACAAGCATTTACAAAGTTGCAGAGAAAAATGAGATGCAAATAATTTGAGAAGGATGCAGGGCGTAAAGATGGAAATGGGGGTTAGTCAGTAAACAGGAAGTAGTATTTCAATAAAGTAGTATTTCAATATGGCTGAAAAGGGGAGACACAGTAAAATAACCCATACTGAAGCTTCATGCTAAATATCAAGTTGCTGTGATATGCAGTTGCTGAGAAAAGTATGACAAAAAGTCACATTTTGAAAAATACACCACCAAGTCAGTAAACAGGAAGTAGCACAGCATAAGGCCAAAAATTGGAGACACAATTTAAAAAAATACTGAAGCTGCATGCAACATATTATGTAGCTGTCATCTGCAGTTGCTGGGAAAAATGCAATGAAAAAGTCACAAAATGAAAGTTAAAAGGCACAGTAGGTAAACAGGAAGTAGCAACTAGATATGGCCAAAAAGAGGTGGGTCAGTATTGTATAGGACTCCATTTTGATGCATCATGCCAAATATCAAGTGGCTGTCATGTGTAGTTGCTAAGAAAAACATGACGAAAAAATCACAATTTTGAAAATGAAAAGTTAAAAAGACACAAAGTTGGTAAAGAGGAAGTGGTGATTCCATTCAGCGGAAAAGGGGAGGTGCAGTAAAGGACCCTCTACTGATGCACCATACCAAAATATGTGTGACGGACAGGCGGACGGACAGAGGTAAAACGTATACCCACCTCCTTCAGAGTGGGGGTATAATTATTATATAAGTTTTTATTACTTGTACATACTGATGAAAAATATGATTGAATTTTGCAAATTTAATACATCAGTAAATATATTCTCTTGGGTTGTTACTTCCTTCACAGCAGAGGTAGCTAGCCTGCCAACTCTTGAAAATCGCCATGAGGGTTTTGCTGCGTGTCAAATAAGGAAACTCCTTATAACTGGGCTTAGGGGGTCTTATGGTATACTTTTGTTGTTTATAGTGTTCTGATGTGTTTCATCATTACATTCAACTCTTCATTAGATGTTTATTGTCTTCACTTGTCTTTTATTTGGAATTTAAACTTTTGATTTTTTGAGTCTACATGATGGTTTTCCCTAAAAAAAACCCCAGAAAGTGGGAAGGTTTGCAGGCCTGAGATTGGCCAATTTTATCACATAAGTTTGATTCTTTATTGTAAGCATGATAAAAACATAGGTAATCAACGATTACAAAGTTCGCCTCGTTATGGCACATGGACACAGAAACCCAATTTCGCCAGGGTGCTCATTTACCATCCCTTATACAAAGGCTAATGATCTTACCATGTACAGTTATGGAGACCTGAATTCCGACAAAAACGGAAAAGTGACCTAATTTTGCCTAGATGCTGACCTACTGCCAAAGATGCATGCACATGCAAGGTTAGATGATCCTACCATGTACAGTTACTTA
>MJUU01061508.1:81867-92582 GCA_002080025.1 Modiolus philippinarum | reverse complement strand
TGCCCAAAACTTTTCATATGGAGGTAGGGGATAGCTTAAAATGAAATGTCATTTCAGTGAGAAAAAGAAATAAGATCTAGAATTGGACTCAAAGGATGAGTGGCAGTAAGACCCATTTTTGGCCCAAGATTTACCATGAAACTAAAACTATACAAACAGACGTCTTATGTTCCTGAAACATTGAACAAATATAGGGCTTTATGAAAATGATAAAGCTTTTTTCCATATCAGTTTGATTCTCATGATAATCAGTTAACTCAAAAGCTATATTTTTGGAAATAGTCAGAATTTCATAGATATTTGCTGTGTTTTGCACATTTTTGTGCTTTGAAAAATATGGGCACATCTGAATAACAACTTCATATTTAGTCAAAATGTGTAAAATGGTGAAATACATCATTTCTGAAAGTTTGAAGTTGTTGATTGCATGTGCCCCATGTTCACTTAAAGAAAATTTGCTTTGAGAACATTCAAAATTGCAGATTTTCTGATTTTCTTTCAAAAAGACGGCTCCTTGTGATGTCACAATAACGTCAAAATGAAAGGAATTCGTATTATTATATGTTTTCTTTGTAGCCAGATGTAATAGTTAATATTTCCCATAAATATCACACTATTTTAAACAACTTGATTTTTTTGGGCCAAATATGGGTCTTATTGCCACTCATCCTTTTACAGTTTTTATCAATTTGCACGAAGTATAGCAAAAGCCTACAATTTAAACAGCACTTTAAAAAATGCAAGCATGTTGTACATAAAAAACCCTGTACAACTGTCTTACCGTATATCAGGATTTTTTCACTGTTGTTTAATATTTGGCTGTGTTCACGGCTGACCATTTGGTGCCAATTGTGGCCTGTGCGTAATTATACTGCCCATTACAATGCATTGAAAAAAGCAGAAAAACTTGAATTATAAACACAGCGCATATTTAACATCCTAGTTTAACACAAAAATTGCAAAAAAAAAGCTGACGCCAAAATTACCTGATGTACGGTATTAAACAAGATATGGTATAAATGTGATAAGGTAATTGAATTTATATGTCATGTTGCCTATGCTTAGAAATCTATGTATTTATTATTTGCTATAGAGTCATGCCATTTTTGAATGGTATATGTTTGTAATGTATATAAATGACTGTGATAATTATTTGTGTGTTATACAGTGGATAAACAGAGAAGGGAGATATTTGTTATTATATTTATTATATTTATTTAATGTTTTCATGTTTTCTGTGAATGTTGATGTATATTCATTTTCTCCACAATATATTTTTATACCCCCTTATAATGAATCATATATGCCAATGTCATAAATTCTCAATGAAAAGTTTGCTGCAAATCATAAATTATGGAAATATCTCGGATTATTAACTTATTATCCCCTCGCCCAACGAAGTCGGGGAGGGGATATAGCGTTTCACCCGTTTGTCCGTTCGTCCATCTGTTCAAATTTAAGACCATATATCTTTTGAATAACAAGTCATAGATGGACAAGGTTTTGTCCATGGATGCATCTTGAATAGTACTTGAGGTTGATATATAGAATAGGTGGATTTGACTTACATTTCATGCATGAGTAACTCAGATTAAAGTTTTTGTAATAAGAGTCCAGATCTGGGATACTACAACTCTTACAGGAATAATATTTTGTATGTAGATGCATCTTGTAAAGTTATGAAGCTCCAGATAAAAATTAGGTTACTTTGACATACATTTCATGCGTGAATGACTTGTGTAAAAAATTTTGTAAGAGTCCAGATCCTGAATACTTCAACTGGAAGAGGATTAATATTTTGTATGTAGATGCCTCTTGTAAAGTTAAAAAACTCCAGATAAACATTAGGTCACCTTGACCTACATTTCATGCATGAGTGACTTAGGTTAAGGTTTGTGTAACAGTCTGGATCTTAGAAACTACAACTTGTAGAAGATTTATATATCATCAGTAGATGCATATGCTATAGGTATTATGCTCCTGATTCAAGTAAGGTTACTACATTTCTTGCATGACTGGCTAAGATTTAAGTAACAAGCCATATCTTCAATAGTACAACTTTGTGGAGTGCTTATAATACTAGACAAATATTCAACAACTGGGCGAGGGGGTTAGCTGTCGTTTCCGACTGCCCCTTCTCTTGTTATATCTGCCATTTATCAGTGAATATGTATATATTTCTCAAGTAACACTTATAACAACTTCAAAACTCCCATCTTTTAATTGTTAATTAAACAATCAAAGACCTTTTTATACTGTTGTATACCAATTGATCATCACTGGACTATCAAGGTAAACCACATGATGAAATATAAATTTGTGTGTATTACTTTGATTGTTTGATAAACAGACAAAAGACTGGAACTTTGAAGGAATGTATTGGATGTTACTGGAGGAATATTAAACTAAGTAAACTGGGATAAAACAAAAATCTTGTTTGTTTTTTATTTTCAATAACTTCCAAAAATCTAAGTGCGTGGTTGACGTTAAACATAGAATTAATTTAGGACGGCCTTACAATAATATTCCACTATATAATAATAACTTAACTAATAACGAATTTTCATTGGCCAAGACTGTCACACGTGACTGTGAACAAAACATCGTGTCTCCCGCTGAACGTTGTTTCCAAATATCATATTCCCCTCATTCGAAATTCTCTAGATTTTACAAGAGTTATCATAGTAAAGAGACTTTGCGAGTTAAAACGGTTAAGGAACAGCTCACTATCGCCTGGCCAAGAGTGTTTACTGAATAATAAGATCTCAACTGTACAGTTTTAATTAGTTCATTTGTGTTATTATGTCAATTTCAAAAATCAATAAAACAAATTTATTTCAGCAACAACAATACCTTTTCTTACTGCTGTGTACTTTTAATTCTTTAGTCCTTATTAATTTATAGAATTTCACTGATCGATGTCATAGATGCAGCGGCCTTCGAATACAGGAGGATTCAGGGGGAGTTTCAAAAAAAATTTATTCCAGAAGAGTTTTTGCTGGGTTTTTGACAATTTTGCCTCAATTCTTCAAGATCGTGAAAGAATTTCAGATAAGATGGAGGGAGGTAGAACCCCTTCTCGATACAACCTTCAATGATTTGTACATATTAAACTTAGTGGTGGAATAAAATATTTATTTCCCATGCATGTGGGAGATATGAAGATTTGTTTACCCTAGGGAAATCATATTTCCCTCAGGCGATGCCTTCGTGAAATATGATTCCCTCGGATAAACAAATCTTCATATTTCCCACATGCATTGGAAATAAATGTATAGAATACTCACAAGATGAGAGCATCAACATAAGCCACTTCTTGAACATATTGTATTTTTAAAGTTAATATTTATTAAGCATAAATCAATTTTGTTATTGGTTGTTATTTCTTTATATCATTACTTCTTTATTTTTTATTTTAATGATACACTGTCTTTCTAATTTTTGAGTTAAAATTCATAATAAAGGGAAATAATCCAGTAAATTTTAAGGAACACCTAACATTTAATTATAATTCGTCTTCTTCCATGTATTTCATATCATTTAAACGAATAAAACATTCATATAACACTTCCACATTTGTTAATTAAGGGGGTTCGCTACTCTGTTTGAAAATAAATAGGATTTCAAATAATCATGATTTTTAGTTAGAAAAATAAAAAAGAAGCAATTTAAGTGAAAAAAATTTATAGGTCCATGATCTAGTTTTTGANTATAAAGACCCCTTCCATATTTCTCTAAAGAGAGCAGACGCATTGGGTGTCGGTATGGAAGGCTAAATTTCCTGCCCCTACCCATTACTCCCTTTTTCCAGTGGCAATCAAAAGTCGTTGCCCCGGTTGTCCCTTCCACCTTTGTTTCTTTCTTCTTTTGCTTTCAATTTTTTGAATTGATTAACTTCTTCTCGTCCTGATATAGCTGAAATATTGCTCACTGGACGTTAAACTCTAACTAATCAATCAATCAATCATATCATTTAAACGAATAAAACATTCATATAACACTTCCACATTTGTTAATTAATCACAGAGAGTATGGTAACAGTGGGGTTTTTAGCAATCGCCCTGTCTATCGGTCTGTCCGTCCTTCCGTTTGTCCACACTCCTTATAAACGCAACTCCTCTTAAATTAACTTTGGTCCTATGGGACATTCATATTTCAATCATCTCCTCTGAAACCACTAAAGCCAATTCAACTAAACTTTACAGGCATGATGCATGGAAGGTCCTTTACATAGATTGCTCATTTTGTTTTGTTTGCAACTAAAAATATGACTACTATTGTGGAACTTTGTTTAACTTTAGACCCTATGGAAAAACATCATTTTCATCATCTGCTTTGAAGCTGTTGATGCAAATTGAATTTAACTGCACTGGAATTATGTAGGGAAGGTCCATCACAAAAATTGCTCATTTTGTTGGATTTAATGCTGAACATAGTATAACATTTGGTCTATGGGAAATTCAGATTTTTATCATCTCCTCGGGAACCCATGAAGCAAATTCAACCAAACATTTAAGGAATGGAGTATGGAGGGTCTTATACTAAAATTTCCTATTTCGTTCCAATGTGATAGAAAGACATTGCTTCCAGCGCTTAACTTAGTTTATCACGGGACTCTGTGGGAAAAACATCATTTTCATTATCTGCTGTTTAAATTTTGTTGGTTGAGCAATGTAAGCTCAGTCTCTGACCTCAAGTTGTAAGAATATATTGAGATGGAGAAAAATGTTTTCATTACAAACTTTAATCACTTGTAATGAAGGAAGTACTTGCTATAAAGAAACAAAATTTACTTTAGCAAAGTAAAAATGAAAGCATAATTTTATTAAAATCAATGTACAACTTTCTCAGTAGTTAGCTGAAAGGTGAATGTATATCAAATGTCCCAACATAGATTTTAAATTGCAACATTTTGTACGAGTTTCCTATCCTTCTCATTATACATGTGGAGTATCAATTCTTGTGTAAATTGTGGCTTACAGTGTGAAACAACCCATGGGAGATCAATGCACACGACCTCGTCTCCCCTTTGTAAATGACCAACCAAAAGTGTTCATTTTTGCGACTAAATAATCGTATCCTGGACTAAATATAATAAAAAGCCTGACGTCACAGTGTAAGGTACACTCAAATGGCGACGACGTTACTGGCACAGTATAGGTTTTCAGATGTTTGTTGTCATATTTTTCAGAAGAAATAGCTACTTACATTTGATCAAAATTAAAGATTGGAGTATCTTTCACTCATGGAAAAAATTCTTCGTCTTATGCTCTTATTTAGTTGTGCTCCACTCGAGAAAAGACAGAATTTCTTGCATATATGAAAGATACCCCGATCTTTGATCTACTTTCATGTAAGAGGCTATTAGTCTTGTCTGGTCACTTTTTGCAGTCATTATGAGATGGTGCAGCAAGTGCTGTCTGTTCACTTACCGTAATGCAGTCATATTATGGAATGATGCAGCCAGTGTTTTCTGCTCATTTTTGCAGTCATTATTGGATGGTGCAGGCAGGGGTGTGTGTTTACTTTTCGCAGCCATATTATGGGATTTGGCATGAACCCAGCATTGTCTGTACTCTTTTTTCAGCCATATATTGCTGCGGTCAAGGAAGTGGCAAAACTTTTATTGTAATGAAGTCAAGATTAACACAATGTGTTAGATTCATCGATGTGTAATGTCTACATTGTAGATATATCAGACGTGAAAACCTGACAAATGTATACAATGTTGTCTTTGCACGACGGCGAGTCAATGAAAGATAGAGAGCTTGAGGTGTCAACTTTAATTTAAGTAAGCTGAAAGTTTTGCCACTTCCTTGACCTCAGCAATAATAGGATGGTACAGCCAGCGTTCTCTGTTCACTTTTTGCAGTCATACAAAAGGATGATGCACTTAGTGTTGTTTGTTCATGTTTGCCTGTCATATTAAAGGATTTAGCCAGCATTGATTGTTCACTTAACAGTCATATAACGGGATGTTACAGCTAGCCATGTTTAATAACTTCTTACAGCCATTTCATATAATTGTACAGCCAGCGTTGTCTGTTCTTTTTTTGTAGTCATACAAAAGGATGATGCACTTAGTGTTGTTTGTTCATGTGTGCCCGTCATATTAAAGGATTTAGCCAGCTATATTGTTCACTTTAACAGTCATATAACAGGATGTTACAGCTAGCCATGTTTAATAACTTTTTACAGTCATTTCATATAATTGTACAGCAAGTTTTGGTCTGTTCACTGTTTGCAGTCATATTATAGGATTGTACAGCCAGGGTTTTCTGTTCACATTTTACAGTCATATTATGGGATGGTACAGCCAGTGTTGTTTGTTCACTTTTTGCAGCTATATTATGGGATGGTGCAGGCAGTGTTGTAGGTTCACTTTCTACAGTCATATTATGTGATAGAGCAGCCAGTGTTGTCCATTCACTTTTTGCAGTTATATTATGGGATGATACAGCCAGTATTGTTTGTTCACTTTTTAGCTCACCTGGCTAATGCCAGGGTGAGCTTTTGCCTTCACTTTGCGTCTGTCGTCTGTCCATCCATCCGGCGTAAACTTTCATTCAAAGATCTTCTCCTCTGAAACTACTGGGCCAATTGGAACCAAACTTGGCCATAATAGTCCTTTGGTGGTCCCTTAAAAAAAAAGGTGTTTTTCAGGTCCGTGCGATATTCAAGATGGCCGCCAGCGGGAAACATAGTTTTAACATTAGACCCTATGGGAAAACACACTCAAAGATCTTCTTCTCTGAAACTACTAAGCCAAATGGCAGCAAACTTGGCCACAATAGTCCTTTGGTGGTCCCTTACAAAAAAGGTGTTTTTCAGGTCTGCTCGATATCCAAGATGGCCGCCTGTGGGAAACATATTTTTATCATTGGACCCTATGAGAAAACACTTTCAAAGATCTTCTCTGAAACTACTCTGCCAATTGGCACCAAACTTGGCCACATAGTCCTTTGGTGGTTCCTTACCAAAAAGGTGTTTTTCAGGTCTGTTCAATATCCAAGATGGCTGCCAGCGGGAAACATAGTTTTAACATTGGACCTCATGGGAAAACACATTCAAAGATCTTCTTTTTTGAAACTATTTGGCCAATTGTAACCAAAATTGGCCACAATAGTCCTTGAGTGGTCCCTTACAAAAAAAGGTGTTTTCAGGTACAATAGATATCCAATGTGGCCACCAGTGGGGAACATAGTTTTTAACATTGGACCCTATGGAAAAAACATTTTAAAGTAATTGGACATTTTGGAACTATAGTTTAATTATATACATGTATATGGGCTCTTTAACATAAAATGTCTATGTTAATCAAGGACCAGGTGAGCGATACAGGCTCTTGAGAGCCTTTTGTTACAGTCATATCCTATTCTTTCCGGTTTTCAACCTACTAAGCGTCGATTGTGACGTCATAATTTTAGTTGAATAAGTGGGTCGGAAATAGGGATGTTTGACGATATTTTGGGAAGGTACAGCCAGTGTTGTCTGCTCACTTTTTACAGTTATTTAATGGGATGGTGCAGCCAGTTTTGTCTATTCACTTTTTGCATTTATATTATGGGATGGTACAACCAGTGTTGTCTGTTCACTTTTTTGCAGTAATATTATTTGATGGTACAACCAGTTTTGTCTGTTCACTGTTTACAGTTATATTATGGGATGGTGCAGCCAGTGTTGTCTGTTCACTGTTTACAGTATTATTATGGGATGGTACGGCCCTTGTTGTCTGTCCATTTTTGCAGTCATTATGGGACCGTGCAGAGAGGGTTGTCAGTTCTTTTTTTTTTTTGCAGTCGTATTATGGGACGGCACATCCATTTTCTTCTGTTCACTTTTTGCAGTCATATCATGAAATGATGCAGCCAATATTGTCTGTTTACTTTTACAGTCATATTACAGGATGGTACAGCCGGTGTTTTCTGTTCACTTTTTGCAGCCATAAGATGGGAAGGTGCAGACAGTGGTGTCTGTTCACGTTTTACAGCCATATTACTTGAAGATGTAGCCAAGACGGAGCCAAGAGAATTGTGTATATCTTCCGGATTGTGTTGATTTCTGCTCACAAGGAATAAATACACTAGTGGACTTTATTCGGTCAGATATATTTTGTATGTATTAAATATTCTAGGGTAGCTGGGTGGAATGATGGTTGGAGCAGAATGAAGACACTGTTACGCAACCAACATTCTCTGTTCACATTTTGCAGTCATATTATAGGATGGGGCAGCCAAAATTATTTGACCTTTTTTTGCTCACCTGGCCCAAAAGGTTAGTGTAAGCTATAGCTATCACTTGGCGTCTGTCATTCGTCGTCTGTCCGTCCGTTACCTTTCCACATCGGTAAAGCTTTGGTCTTACCTCATGTACCTGTCCAAGGTGTTGTCACTGGTCTCGCCCTGATTCTGTTCATAGTGTTTTCACTGGTCTCTTCTTTATCCTAGCCCTAACCCTGATCTATTTTCTGACTTTACGTTAACTATTGTCTATTTAATTCTATTACACTAATTTTGTAGCTAACTTGCTATAGCCAGGTTGAGCTTTTGCCATCACTTGGCTTCCGTCGTTCGTCCGTCGTCCGTCCGTCGTAAACTTTCTTTATAAAATCTTCTCCTCTGAAACTACTGGGCCAATTTAAACCAAACTTGGCCTGGATCATCACCAGGGTATGTAGTTAAAAAAATTGTATCCGAGGAGTCTGAAAACCAAACAACATGGCAGCCATTACGAAAATAGAACATTTGGGGAAAAAACTCACAAATATATAAAATTTGGCAGAAAAAAAAACAGCATGACTAGATCTACCCACCTTGAAATTTTAAGGAAAATTTAGAGTTATTGAGCTGTTTCTGTAAAATTTTCAAAATTTTGTATTTTGTTTTTTTGTTTTTGTTTTTTTTTTCTTTTTTATTAAAAAGACTATAACAGATAAAGGTTAACTTTAAATTGCAAAAATGTTCAGCATATCAAGATCTATCCACATGCCAATTTTGAAGAAAATCAAATACCCATATAGGAGTTATTGACCTTTATTGGTCAAGTTTTTAGTGATTTGATGTATTTTGTCTTATATTTCAAAAACAGTAGAGGCTAAAATGAATTGCAAAAATGTTCAGCATGTCAAGTTTCAATTGCAAATATGGTTAAGCATATCAAGATCTACCAACATGAAGAAAATCCATATTCCCATGTAGGGGTTATAACCCTTTAATTGTCATTTTTTTGTGATTTTATGTATTTCATCTTATATTTCAGAAACAGTTTGAGATAGAAGCTAAGTTTATTTTGAAAATGTTCAGCATGTAAAGATTTACCCACATTCCTATTAGACATTTTTACTAACAGAATTGGGAACCGAAACTGAAATCATATCATACAGAATGAAATGTGTTTTGTTTCTCTTTGTTGCATGTATAGTTAGATTTGTTTGAAGTCTTTACGTAGATTTATTTATAAATATAGTGTAACAGAAGCTATAAGACTTTTGGCATTTCATAATAAATATGCAATCATTCTACAATTTGGACTCAATTTTCTTTTTAACAAAAAAAAAAATGCATACACACTTTTTGTTGGCAAATACTTCTTATATTTATATTAATGCTTGTTTGTCGTGAATTTTTAGGATTTTATCCCGTACGCATTTACCCCATATTCTTTAATTGCTTATCCTGCATATAACTTTTTTAATTGTTGCCGTGTGTTAGAGACGTAGGAACAACTCAATCTAAGTCAGAAATAACACTAAAAATTTGCTTAATGCCTCAACCTTAAACAAACGAAATGTAATTTTCAATTTGACCCAAACAATTAAGTCTTTTGAAAATTTCATATATCCTTTCAAAAGAGTTTTATATGTTGTCATATACAAATTTCATGACTTTTAGCACATAAAAGGTTTTAAAAGAAAGGTTTTCATTTGTTAGTTTAAACTCAATATTGAACACAACAATTATGTCTTTTGAAAATTTAATTCATATATCCTTTCAAAAGAGTTTTATACGTTGCGATATACATATTTCATCTCTATGGTTTAAGCTCATTGTTTGAACATGACCAAATTTCAATTTTTGAACATTTCATTTCATGATATCCTTTGAAGGGGTTTAATATGTTGCGATAAACTCATTTCATGAATTTTGACATAAATAAATAACACACTTAAATATTTTACGAAAGGATATGGAGTAAATGAACATGAGATCATAACACATATGTGAACTCCAACTGCAATAATTTTAATGAGCTGTATGGCCATTTCGGAAATTAATTCCTCATCAGCAGCACTAGAACCCAAACAAAGGAAATCCATAATTTCAAAAAATGTTTAAAATGCATAAAACTAATCGAAATCCGAATAATCAGTAATATCAAATAAAGCTAAGGACAAAACTACGATGGAGGGAGTTAATCTTTAGGTGTTAGAATTTCCATAAATTTAGATAATAGAAATTGAACAAAGTGTACACACGAGATATTATCTCATGTACAAGTACACCATATCTAAGAAAAATAAAGAGCATACATCTCTACCACGGGGAATTGTTTTACCAACTCCACACTGCAATAACAGACAAACTCCTGTATTATATATGTTACGAAAGGATATGGAATAAATGAACATGAGATCATAACACATATGTTAACTCCAGCTGCAATAATTTTAATGAGCTGTATGGCCATTTCGGAAATTAATTCCTCATCAGCAGCAC
>MJUU01061508.1:52653-80403 GCA_002080025.1 Modiolus philippinarum | reverse complement strand
CCATATGTTCATTTCTAAGAAAATCTAAAAGTCCATATAGGTGTTGTTTTTATTTTTCTTAGATATGGTGTACTTGTACATGGGATAATACCTCATGTGTACACTCTTTTTTAAATAACTATTATCTATATTTATGTAAATTCTAAAACCGAAGGATTAACTCCCTCCACCGTAGTTTTGTCTTTGGCAATATTTGATATACTGATTATTCGGATTTCGTTTGGTTTTATGCATTTTAAACATTTTTTGAAATTGTGGATTTCCTTTGTGTGGGTTCTAGTGCTGCTGATGAAAAATTAATTTTGGAAATGGCCATACAGCTTATTAAAATTTATTGCACTTGGAGTTAACATATGTGTTATGGTCATTTACTTCATATCCTTTGTAAAATATTTAATACAGGAGTTTGTCTTTTATTGCAGTGTGGAGTTGGTAAAAACAATTCCCCGTGGTAGAGATGTATGCTCTTTATTTTTCTTAGATATGGGGTGTACTTGCACATGAGATAATACACATGTGTACACTTTGTTCATTTACCACTATCTATATTTATGTAAATTCTAAAACCGAAGGATTAACTCCCTCCATCGTAGTTTTTGTCTTTGGCTATATTTGATATTACTGATTATTTGGATTTCGTTTGGTTTTATGTATTTTAGACATTTTTTGAAATTATGGATTTCCTTCATTTGGGTTCTAGTGCTGCTGATGAGGAATTGATTTCCGAAATGGCCATACAGCTCATTAAAATTATTGCAGTTGGAGTTAACATATGTGCTATGGTCTCATGTTCATTTACTCCATATCCTTTCGTAAAATATTTAATACCCAGCACATGGGGGCGCGTCTGGCAGCATTGATTTGACATAGACCTTTATCATCTGTGTATGTCACAAAGTTGAATTTCATAAAAAAACAAAAGGCATCTCAGGTTGTGGTCCATCATTGTGAATAATCAATTCAACACTGTCATCTGTTTATTACATCTTTATCAAATGAACCATGTGTTAGGTACAAAAAGGGTCCTCGTCAAAATTGACAAACCAAAATGGCTACATCCTATATATAGTGGCTACACCATATCTACATAGTGCTGTTTACTAACTGGGATATGGTATTCTTAGATAAGGAATCAGATGATCCAACAAAATACTAGAAATGGCTGACAAAGTGAAGTGTGTCTTGGCACCACAGAGAATGTTGTAAGAGTGGCCCAAGAGCAAAGAAATTTTCCCTCCTAGAAATCAAACTGAGATTGACCCCTAGTAAACCAATGAATGTAAGAATATAGACTTTTTACCATAAAAGATAGGTAAAATCAAGAGAAATATAAATGGAAAACTTATGAATATGGAAGAATCTATGAACCATAAAATAATTCAGGAATGTTCATGTGACTAAAGAAATAGAATTAATCTATGTATTATATAAAAGAACACTAACATGTTTAAATTATGTAATTATATTTATTAAATTATTCAAAAATATTCCATATTTACTGTAACTTTTTAAAAAATATGTCAATAAATCACTCTACCACATACTCCCCGCCCTTACAAAAATGACGTCCCTGTCATTTATCCATATGGGTAGTATGGGTAGGTGTCCTTAAAATGACAAGTATAGCTCGTGCGGCCTCACTCTTGATCTCTGTGTCAGCAAACAAGTCTGATGCAGACAGTTTTGTGATGTAGTCTGCCTTTTCCATCCACTCATTCTTTTGAACTGCTGATTCCGAAATTTCATAATCCTCTGATGTATACAAAGTAGGTGTGCGTCTTGTTCTCGTTGATCTCCTGACAGGCCAGAATTCCGATTCTGATTCTTCTGTGCTAGAGTCTAGTTCTTGTTTACTTTTGTCCTGTCTAGGTGGTGAGTGGGTTTTGGTGGTATCCTGTCTCGGCGGTTGCTCTTTATCCCTTACATCCTCAATGGGAAGAAGTGGATGTCTGTGTAATGTGTGTCTCCTTCCTTTTCCATCCTCCCGTTTGATTTTGTAGACTGGGATGCCAAAATTTGGTTGGGCAATCACAGTGTTAGGTACTTCTTCCCATTTATCGAATGGCTAATGTATTCCATCATAAACTTGTATCCCGGCTAGAACGTGGTCTCCTATGTTGACATGAGATCCCCTGACTTTGTTGTCATATGTCTTCTTTTGCTTTTGTCTAGCTTTCTTTGCAGCCTCTTTAGCGAGATAATAAGTTGTTGTCAGTCTTTCCTTCAAATCTTTGACATAGGTTGTTGAAGGTTGGATGTTTTTCTCATTTGGGCCAAAAGCGACATCAATGGGAAATCTCGGGTTTCTGCCAAATATTAAAAGATATGTAGACTGGTTGGTAGATTCATGTCTGTGCAGTTGTAGACGTGTACTTATGGGTTGATGTAGTGCTTCCAATTAGTCTTTTGCTGATTATCCAAAGTTCTTCATGTCTTAGCATATTTAAGAGGGTACTATTAAATCGTTCAGTCATCCCATTTCCTTGAGGGTGGTATATTTGTAATTCCACAAATTTTGCATAATTCCTTAATGATTTTCCCTCTAAACTGTGATCCTTGATCTGAATGTAATCTTTCTGGTAATCCGTAATGTACGATAAAGTGGTTAAAAAGTGCATCTGCTGTTGTTTTTGCAGTTTGGTTTCTCGTTGGTATTGCTTGTGCGTTTTTGGTATAATGGTCTGTAATTACTAGAATGTTGCTGTATCCTCCTTAAAATGGTTCTAATGAAAGGTAATCAACTGCTACAAGTTCCATTGGTTGAGATGTCACAATATTCAAAAGTGGTGCCCTTTGGTTTACTGATGTTTTACTTCTTAAACAGGGACCATATTTCTATATCCATTTTCCTATATCGTCATACATTCCTGGTCAATAGAATCTATCTTTTGTCAGTGATACTGTTCTGTCTTTTCCTGGGTGACCCATATCTGTGTGCAGTGCCTCAAGAACAGTTGTAATGTGAGCAGTTGGTAGTACAAGTTGGTTCTCCATCAATAGTAGTTTCTCTGAACAAGATGTTGTCCTTCAGATTTAGATGCTTGAATTGTCGCATATATGGGTTTAGTCCAATTTATTCCAATCTTGGTTTCATTCCTTGTTTAACAAATTCGATGATAGGTCTTATCTTTGGATCTAGTCTCTGAGCTGTTTCCCAATCAATGATGTTTCCTAGTTTTGTTCCTCATCCAATATTATGTCTGGTGTTATAGCTAGTGTTTTCACATATGCTTCAGTTGGTGTTGTTGCTTTGTTGTATATGGCTTTTTTAGACTTTGTACATCTGTTTGTATTGTTGTTGTCAGTTGGATATCGGCTTAAGATGTCTACATCTACGTTCATCTTGCCTGGTCTGAATCATAAGCAGATAAAGCTGCCAACCATTTATGTCCTGCTGCATCTAGTTTGGCTGAAGTTAGAATGTATGTCAGTGTGTTGTTATCTGTATATATGGTAAACTTGGATCCAAAGAGATAATCTTTAAATTTATCTGTAACTGCCCAAAAGCTAAGAATTCTTTCTTATGAGTTGGATATTTGGTCTCTGATTTTGAAAGACTGCGGCTGACATAAATTATAACTCTATTCTTTCCTTCCTGTTCTTCATACCAAACAGCTCCTATGGCTTCTGCAGATGCATCTGTATGTAACTCGTAAGGTTTCTTGCTATCTGAATAGGCAAGGGTGGGTGCGGCTACTAATCTCGACTTAAGGTAGTAGACCTAGGTTAAGGGACGTAACTCTTAAAAATCACAGGTGAGTTTGTTGAAATCATTTTCATAAACAGATTCTAAGCCTCTGAGTAACAAAGATGATTTTTTATTCTTTTTCACGTCAATGCTTAAAAAGCATTGATGAAACTAACTATTTCAAACGTCTTACTGATTTAAAGAGTTATCTCCCTTAACCTAGGTCTACTACCTTAAATTCTTCAAAAGCTTCCTCTTGTTTAGGTCCCCATTCCCATGGTTTCTCTACTTTGGTCTTTGTCTCTTGTCCCTTTAAAGTTGGCGTAGGCATTAGTTCTGTCAATGGCTTTGAGATTTTGCTAAACTGGTGTATGAATCTACGATAATAGTCGACGAAGCCTAAAAATCTTCTGACCTTCTAGTGTTTTGGGTGTTGGCCATGATGTAACTACCTCGGTCTTGCTTTGATCAATTTCAATTCCCTCTTCCAAAACGATATGTCCCACGCACTTCACTTTTCGCTTGAAAAATTCACATTTCTCTGGTGCCAATTCTAAGTTTGCTTCCCTAATTCTGTTGAAAACTAGTTCCATGTTTTTGAGATGTTCTTCGTAGGATTTGCCAAATGTAATAATGCCGTCGATAAATATACAACAGATTGTGAGGTTGTATTCTCCTAAACTTCTTCAATTAATCTTTGGTAAGTTGCTGGACTATTTGTTAAGCCAAAAGGTAGTCTATTATATTCCCAAAATCCAAGGGGTCCAACAGTGAATGCTGTCCTTTCTTTGTATTCTTCTTTGATTCCAACTTGGTAATAACCAGATTTCATATCAAACACTGAGAAAAATTTGCTTCCTGATGAGAGAGTCTAGCAGTTAATCAATTCTAGGAAGAGCGTACGAGTCTTTACGAGATCTTAAGTTGAGTTGCCTGTAATCTACGCACATTCTCAACGAGTTGTCTTTATCTCTGCATAGCACCACGTTGGAAGCAAAGGGTGAATGAGAGTGTCTGATGATCTTGTTATCCAGTAGTAGTTTAATATGTGCCCTTACTTCATCATACATGGATAGGGGTATTCGTCTATAGCGTTGTTTAAACGGTCTTTCATTCTCATCTATAAAGTCAATACGATGTTGAACTCTATCAGTAAATCCCACATCATCATCACCTTTTGAAAATATGTCTGTATATGAGATCTTTTCCTGTTTGAAATTCTTCATCAGTCAAGTCGCTCTGAATTATATCCTTTACTTTATCATGCAGTAACCAGTTTGTCATCTTTGCCGGTGTCTTTAGGTAGTTCCTGGATGGTTACTGGCTGTAATTCACAGACTATTGCTCTTGGAGGTATAGTGATGGTACTTGTTGTGACATTAATACCTTGAACTGGATGGTGTTGTTATGGCTAAACTGGTATTGATTTCTTGATATTTGGGTTATTGGATGTAGTTTCTTTCCATTGATTTATTCACTTTTTTACCTTTTGGGGGCCATTTAGTACTTGCTATATGGTGTGAGGTTCCTCACTGTGTTGAAGACCGTATGGTGACCCCTAGATGCTTTGTTTTGGGTCGTTTTAACCTGGATATGGGATGTTGTCTCCTTGAAATTTACCCCATTTCCTTTCTTTTTCATATTTATGTACAGATGGTTCTACATCTAAGTTTCGTAGGTGATGGTTGGACAATGATGTTGATTGTACCATACATGGTGTTGGTTTGAATGGAAGTTCCTTGGTACAGAATCCTTCAATTATCTTTTCAGTATTGGGTGGAATAACAATGCTGTCTAGACTTGTTGAACTTACTAGTGCCAGTCTATTGTAGTGTTTTACAATTTGTTTTTCTTGACGAGTGAGAACGTTGTTTATCTATTGGTAGCTCCTCTTTAACACTTTAATTCCAGGTTTATAAAAACCGTATATTTGCAATCCGTAGAGCGTATTTTTTCTTGAAAATCTGTAGTGGTAAACACCTGCGCCTTTGGGAAAACACATTTAAAGATCTTCTCTCTGAAATTGCTGAGCCAATTACATGAATTAGAACCAAACTTGGTCATAATAGCCCTTGGTAAGTCCTCTGCAAAAAAAGGTGTTTTTTTTCAGATCCGCACTGTATCAGTCAAGGTGGCCGCTAGTGTGGAACATAGTGGTAACATTGGAGCCTAGCTATGGGAAACAAATTCAGTATTTTCTCTAGAACTGTTGTGACAATCTCAACTCAACTTGGACACAATAGTCCTGGGGTGGTCCCCTGCAAAAGGGGCGTTTTCAGATCAGAGCTATATTCAAGATGGCCGCCAGCGGGGAACATAGTTTTAACATTGGACCCTTTGGGAAAACACATTCAAAGATCTCTTCTATAACTTCTGAGTCAATTGGAACCAAACTTTGCCATAACAGACCTTGGGTGGTCCCCCACAAAAAGGTGTTTTTTAGGGATTAGTGCTGTATATCCAAGATAGTCACCAGCCGGGGACATAGTTTTAACATTTAACCATGTGGGAAAAAACGTTCAAAGATCTTCTCTCGAGTGCTGTGCCAATCCGAACCAAACTTGGCCACACTAGTCCCCCCTGTGAAAATGTTTTTTTTTAAGTCCGTGCTATATCCAAGATGGCCACCAACAGGGAACATAGTTTCATCATTGGGCCCTATAGAAAACACTTTCAAAGACCTTTTCCTCTGAAACTTCAATTAGTGCAATATTGCCTAACTTTGTAATCGGCTTCTGGTGGTCTCCTACAAAAAAATGTTTTACTGATCGGATGTTCACACATTATCGATCAATATTCAAGAAGGTAAAGGTAAGTTTTATTTAACGTCGGTGAACACAACTCAACAGTTAACATAAGCTCTACCGACGGCGAGATTTTTCGACCTGTTGGCACTGATGCCGTTCTCGCACGGTCGCCAGGTTTTATGAGGGAGGAAAGCCCGATATTGACCCCCCCCCCCGATATTCCACTGTGGAAAGTCGGTGAAACCCTGAACATTGGAAATTGTTGAAACGTTTGCTTCTTTATGAACAGTGAAAAGTTCTCGAGGGCCTCTTGTTTATTAGGTTTTGTGTGTATTTTCACATGTTGAAAAACTGAACATGGACTCGACCACACATGTATCTTTTCAAACATATTTATGATTCAACCGTTTCATTAAGATTTTTCCTTGAAAATTTAACAGCAAACGGTTTCCAGACATTTAAGTAAGAAATGCAGTTTACAGTAAATTACATATAGAACTAAATTTCTTCTTTAATCTTTATCAATTTTGAAAAATTTCGCTCCGCGGAGCAAAATCTAGGTCATGACTCAGGTGTATGTGTTTGTGTGTGTATATTTTTAGTGTGTGAGTAGGTGACATTCGGAACATCCAATGTTTGAAAAATACGCGGATGAAATCGTGTTTGTCGCATTTTGTTGTTATACTGGTAGATGATTTGTTCAATTTGGGAAGAACTACAAAAGTCAATAAACAATGTTTATATTTATTTAATTTAGTAAATATAGACTAAATTACGGAAAACGTAGCTTGCACCTTGCCGCGTTATATTTGGGCGACTCCATTTTAATTACACAAAAGGGGTGCATAGGCAGTTGTTTATACGGCCGACATGAATGTCGGTGGTTTTCAGAGGTGAAAATGTTAATTTTATTAATGATTAAGGAAAATCTGAAGAATTAGGTACACACGTTAGGAAAGGTAAGCTGTTGTTGTTTATCAAATAGACAATTAGAAATGTTTACATGGGTTAGAAGATGTTAATTAAAGGAAAACATTTTTGGTGTTGACGACTGATGTCGGCCATGATGAAACAAATGTGTGCTAAAAATATCCGCGGGAAAGGCGTTGTAGTTTCTACGTTTAATAGGGAATGCCCAATAGAAATTTTGTAAATGTATTTATCTTATCAAATTAAATCACCAGAAATACTTGAAGTATTGCTCTAACACCCCTCATTCAGCATGTGTTTGAAGTGACTAAATATTCATAAGACACATCTAAATGTAATGAAACAAAAGTTTTAAAGGGAGTTTAACTCATCCAGTTAGGTAGATTTTTTTTACTCATTTGGTGGAGCCCTGCATTTGGATTTCAAGGCCATAGGTTTGATCCTCAAAAGTCAGACCCCTGTCACAGTAGAATTTCAATTCCAAATGATGCCCTAAATGTACAGTTTAGTCTAATAAGTCAGCACATCTTAAAGTTGGCACACATGAAGAAAACTATATCCATTAGTAAGGCAAAAAATATGTGTGTTTTCAGTGACAAGGAATTTGAAAATAAGGTCGTAGGTCGACAAAGTTTTTTTTGCTACATATGTTTCGTCCTTTGCATTGTATGCATGTCATTGCCATATTTCCAGTATTTAGTCATACCGTCAAAACTGGAAGTGTAATCTGACGATTATTAATAGCGGATTTGACTACAGGAGTCTGGAATCCTGTGATTTAAACAATTTTTCATGCATTTTCTGATGAATAATGCTGGCAGTTGTAGAAGTAGGCAAATTTGTGTGGTGTTGCTACCCACAAAATGGAAGACTACCACTAAAAAGATCAAGTTCTCACAAGAACATTTTGAAGTACTGGAAAAAATGCTAAGTTCAGAAGAAAAATTAGGGTTGGTCAGGTAACTTGAAACACACATATTTTTTTAATTTTGCAGGGAAGGAAATTAGCGGTCGCCCAGTCGCCCGTGGCCCCTAGATTTCCGGCTGGGCGAACCTTTTTCCTAGTCTTGCTCGCCCATTTGGCGACTAGACAATTTTGAAACAGCTGGGTAAATGTGTGATAACGGTTATTTCTAAAGGATACAGTGCCGGGTTCTCTAAACGTAATTACGATTGGTTAACATCGCGGTGACTCCCAACCCGTTTGGTGCATAGTTCGTAACTACTCGGTCATCTTCCTACACCTACAGTACCTTGGTAATGGACGAAAAGTTACGAATGTATTTTCATGATATGTCTGAAAACCAAAGCACAAGAAGTGTTATGAATTGACGACATTTTGAAATTCCGTCAAAAAATTTAACATATATTGCGTAAAAATGTGTGAAAAAAATATTGTGTTAACACAATATTAGTAGATCCTTGATACCACTGACAATGTATTGATTTCCTGATTGATTTTTATTTTTATTCAAAATACCGGAAAAAATGTAGACGCCGTTCCGTTAAGCTTCCGAAATTATAACATTAATTTTATTTTGGTTCAAAATGTGGAACTTTATCAGTGGGGTTAAGGAACCCCAAAAACGTAAATCCCAAGACGATAAAAGGGAGTTAGTTGACTTTTTATATTATTCGTGTATCATCATCTGTATGGTTATTTATTGTTTGTATAAAACTGAATAAATATTGTTCGTCTGATATTGTTTCACTGCCAGCAGTCTGAGAATCTAACTTCTTTTTTTAAAGAGTTAAAATACACTTTTAAATAGCTTCATCTTATAGACAGGGTTGTTTTAGTACTAGTAAATGCTTTGTATTTATTTTCATTCCCATGTATCACAAACCACTAGAGTATCTTCATTATACTTCCATTAACAATAGTTATACTCACACAAAAATCACAACAAACCAATTGAAAAGAATATACATCATATTGAAACAGCACTTTACGTTCAAATCTGGGCCCCTAAAATTTGGGCTGGGCCCCTAGAAATTTAAAGTTAGGGGCCCAGCTGGCCCCTGGAGGAAAAAAGTTAATTTCTAACCCTGTTTTGCCTAACAGTCTTCTCAAAATACATTTCGAATTTGGTGGACATTTGGTCTGGCATTCTTTCATTGCTTATCGGACCGACCAAAAAGTCACTGGACCAAAAGTTTCCACACATTTTGTATTATCAGAGATTTTCGGAAAATTGTCATGTTTTTTTTCGATATATCGGTTTATTAATACTTATCACTTCCTGTTTGGAATATGTTTTCGTCTGAGCGGTAGTGAGTTTTACCCCAATTTTTTCAATTTGACGAAAGATTCTCATAGGAAATGTTAGCGATACCAAAATAAAGTCTCAAATCTACCAGGTGATTGTCTTTTTTGCAGCCTGAAATCTCGATTCCAGTGGTTTAGCCCAAGAATAATGTAGGACATTAGGACAGACTCTTTACAATTTTTTGCCAGTCCTTCTGCCAAATTGTTGGTTTTGTCCATGGACCGACGCATTTTCTGGAGACTGGCCTAACGTAAAGTTTGGTAGAGAAGAATTTCTGTAGGAAATTGAAACAAGAAAGCGATGATGACAAATACATGTTTCGAGTGTTCCCCAGAACTGTAAAAGACCAAAATGGTGCTATTATCGTTGTTAATAGATTCTGTTGTTTTAAGAAGTTTAGGCCAAAATTAAATTAGAAGTGGTGCCATTAGAAATGATGGCCATCCCTGCACTTCCCTGTTTGACAGAGAAAACAGAGTTCCACTGACAAGCTCAAATGTGTCAAAATCAACGTCTTGAAGCCTCTTGTTTGTACCAAGACCAATATCAAAAATCCAAAAGCTAATTGTGCATCTGCAGACTACATGCTACCTATTACAAAATTAAATCCATAAATCCAAAAACATATTGGTGAAGATTGACATCATGGGGCCTCTTGTTTGCACCAAAACAAACATAAAAAATCTGAAAGCTTATTGCACATCAGCAGACTATATGCAACAATTCTATAACAGAATTAAATCCATAAATCCAAAAATGTAGGAAGAGTTCCACTGACAAGCTCACATGTGTGAAGATTGACATCATGGGGCCTCTTGTTTGCACCAAAACAAACATAAAAAATCTGAAAGCTTATTGCACATCAGCAGACTATATGCAACAATTCTACATGTTCTATAACAAAATTAAATCCATAAATCCAAAAATGAAGAAGGAGTTCCACTGACAAGGTCCATCTAACGGACAGATGAACGGACGGGACCAAAACAATATCCCAGCATTTTCTTCAGAAAAGTGCAGGATAAATATTGTTTGTTTCCCCTTACCCTACCGACCCTGAAAAAATGGCCCTATCCAAATAATTTTATTGACTTTTCAGACAAAAAATTATTTTCTTTTACTCAAATTTGGATAAATAACAGTGATTTTTAGCCATGTTTTATTAAAAAAAGAAAAATCCTTCCTACCTACCGACTCAACATAATTAGGCAGGGTCGGGTAAGGGAAACAAACAAATTTTTAATTATGGCCTTACAGTAACTGCTTAAGTCCATTATTTCTGTTGAAAGTAATTTTTGTCTCGCCCGCGACGAAAGGCGCGGAAAGCGAGACATATGCGTACAAAGTATGGCGACGGTGGCGTAAACTTTCACATTAAGCTTTTGTGATTAGGTCACTTTCTCAGTAACTATAAGTGGTAGGTCAATGATATTTAGTATATAGGTTGGTCTTGAGTAGTACATGCAGTGTTTTCCATTTTTGACAAACGAGAGGTGGTTGTTTTGAAATTGAAGATAGCCGGCTGTCATAGCCGGCTTTGTCAATTTGTGGCATTCGCGTGCTGTATTTTGGTAATGTATATAAAAAACTGTAAATTTAATTATATGTACTTGATACATATTTAAATAAATTTAAAGTATTTTTGTTTTGTTGTTATTTAGATTTGACAGTAAAGTTTTAAATTCATTCATATTTTATTTTTGTTTTTTTACTTTACTTCTGCTTTCTATCCATGACCGCTTTTTGTACATATGACAGATGGAACTAAAATGTGATTAGTTTGTTGCAATAAATCGTTTGATTTATCATCATCATTTTTGTTTCGTACTCGCCGTTTTGATCGTTTTTCTCGTGTCATTTTATTCAAATTGAATGTTGGCCCCCATTTTGATTATTTCTCCAAAGGTTCGTTCTTTTTGCTTTGAATAATTTCATCCGGTAACGTCCCTTTTCGTTACATCGATTCTGTCCCTTTTTGTTCGGATCCGCCATTTTGTTTAATGAAAACAAGGACGGAACTACGTTGGTGCGGAACTGAAAAATATCTGTTTTTACCGACCACCTTGACGAAGGCAAAGGTGGTCGGCCTGCAAAAAAAACCTGGTCGGCACAGCAAGCTTAAATGGCAAATGGAAAACACTGACATGAAAGTCTGCTATATAGATTTTGTCTGTGACCTCAATTTCACGGTCCAATGAACATTTAAGTTTCTGTGCTAAGTTCAGTTTCTCATTAACTATATGTGGTAGGTCAATGATTGGTCTTAGATAGTACATGACAGTCTGCCATATGGCTTTTGTCCTTGACCTCAATTTCATGGTCTAGTGAGCATGTTAAGTTTTTGTGATTAGGTTATTTTCTCAGTAACTGTAAGTGGTAGGCCAATGATATTTGGTATATAGGTTGGTCTTGAGTATTACATGTCAGTCTGTCATATGGCTTTTGTCCTTGACCTCAATTTTACGGTCCAATGAACATGTAAAAATGTTGTGCTTCGTTTAGTTTCTCAGTAACTATAAGTGGTAGGTCAATGATATGTGGTATGTAGGTTGGTCTTAAATAGTACATGACAGTCTGCCATATGGCTTTTGTCCTTGACCTCAATATCAGGGTCTAGTGAGCATGTTAAGTTTTTATGATTAGGTCATTTTCTCATGAACTATAAGTGGTAGGTCAATGATATTTTGTATATATGTTGGTTTCAAGGTTGGCAAACAGTGCTCACCACACTTCAAAAGAACAGGGAGACTTGAAGTCTCCCTGAGGGTAAAAATAGGGAGACTTCAGGTCATGACAGGGAGACTTGTTTGCGTGTATCCGCAACTGAATTTTCAAGACTTTTGTATTTGATTTACATATACACTTATTCAACAATGGCAATAAATTAAAAATCAGTTTTAATCATTAAAATACCATTGATATTTCAAGATCTACAATGTAGATTTTATATAAAATAAATATGATTTTAGCTTCTTATCAATTTTATGTTTCTTTCACCCAAAAGTTTAAGGTTGGAGGGGCTCCTGCATTTAGGTTAGATTTACATGACATAAATTTTCTTTAATTTATCCTCTTTAGTAAATTGGTAGTTTATCACTCAGTTGCTCAAGAAACAGTTGCTAATCTGCTTCATTCTTTTTTAAATGGTTCTCCAAATATAAGAGGGATATAAATAGATTGTTTACGTTTGTGGACATTCTTTATATAGACCACTTCCGGTTTGAACTGTAGTTGAAACGTAAATATTTAGGACAATTTCCAATGATTTTTTTAAATAAATGTATACCATAAAGTCAATAAGTCTTGATTTTAGAACCATGAGATGATGTAAAACAATCTTTGACCTTTGCAAACACAAGAATAAGCATTAGAAGTCTTATCAATTTACTTCCTTGTTACAGGAAATAGAAAGGGTTATAATTAGAAGTGTAAAAATACTCAGACGACTTGAAATCGCTTTTGGAGGCAACTTTAGGCGACTTGAGGCACAACAGGGCGACTTAATCGCCCTAATCGCCCAGTTTGGTAAGCCCTGGGCAAAAAGGCGGACAATACTAGTAAAAGCAAAAACAAAAGTTAAAAGAGAATATATGAAAGGTACAGTGTATATACTGTTGATCACTTAAAATTGGTATTGACCACTTAAACTTTGTATTGTCCAGCAAAAAATTGACCATTTAAAATTTCAATCCAGTATTTTCCACTTGAGGAGTATTGTCCAGGGCGGTATATATTTACCGGTAAATACCGGGGGTGGTTTTTTCCGCCCAACCTTGGTTGGTCTTGGGTAGTACATGACAGTCTGCTTTATGGCTTTTGTCTGTGACCTTAATTTCATGGTCCAGTGATCTTGTTAAGTTTACTAGTATCTATTAATGTAAGGTCAATAATATTTGGTATGTGGNAACATTTTTGGTGTTGACGACTGATGTCGGCCATGATGAAACAAATGTGTGCTAAAAATATCCGCGGGAAAGGCGTTGTAGTTTCTACGTTTAATAGGGAATGCCCAATAGAAATTTTGTAAATGTATTAATCTCATCAAAGTAAATCACAAGAAATACTTGAAGTATTGCCCTAACACCCCTCATTCAGCATGTGTTTGAAGTGACTAAATATTCATAAGACACATCTAAATGTAATGAAACAAAAGTTCTAAAGGGAGTTTAACTCATCCAGTTAGGTCGATTTTTTTTTACTCATTTGGTGAAGCCCTGCATTTGGATTTCAAGGCCATAGGTTTGATCCTCAAAAAGTCAGACCCCTGTCACAGTAGAATTTCAATTCAAAATGATACCCTATATGTACAGTTGATTCTCATAAGTCAGCGCATCTTAAAGTTGGCACACATGAAGAAAACTATATCCGTTATTAAGGCAGAAAAAATATGTGTGTTTTCAGTGACAAGGAATTTGAAAATAAGGTCGGTAGGTCGACAAAGTTTTTTTTGCTACATATTTTTCGTCCATTGCATTGTATGCATGTCATTGCCATATTTCCGGGACTTAGTCATACCGTCAAAACTGGAAGTGTAATCTGACGATTATTAATAGCGGATTTGACTACAGGAGTCGGGAATCCTGTGATTTAAACAATTTTTGTGCATTTTCTGATGAATAATGCTGGCAGTTGTAGAAGTAGGCAAATTTGTGTGGTGTTGCTGCCCATAAAATGGAAGACTACCACTAAAAAGATTGAGTTCACACAAGAACATTTTGAAGTACGGGAAAAAATGCTAAGTTCTGAAGGAAAATTAGGGTTGGTCAGGTAACTTGAAACACACATATTTTTTCATTTTGCCTAACAGTCTTGGCAAAATACATTTGGAATTTGGTGGACATTTGGTCTGGCATTCTTTCATTGCTTATTGGACCGACCAAAAGTTCACTGGACCAAAAGTTTTCACACATTTTGTATTATTAGAGATTTTCGGAAAATTGTCATGTTTTTTTTTTGATATATCGGTTTATTAATACTTATCACTTCCTGTTTGGAATATGTTTTCGTCTGAGCAGTAGTCAGTTTTATACCAATTTTTTCAATTTGACGAAAGATTCTCATAGGAAATGTTAGCGATACCAAAATAAAGTCTCAAATCTACCAGGTGATTGTCTTTTTTGCAGCCTGAAATCTCGTTTCCAGTGGTTTAGCCCAAGAATAATGTAGGACATTAGGACAGACTCTTTACAATTTTTTGCCTGTCCTTCTGCCAAATTGTCGGTTTTGTCCATGGACCGACGCATTTTCTGGAGACTGGCCTAACGTAAAGTTTGGTAGAGAAGAATTTCTGTAGGAAATTGAAACAAGAAAGCGATGATGACAAATACATGTTTCAAGTGTTCCCCAGAACTTTAAAAGACCAAAATGGTGCTATTATTGTTGTTAATAGATTCTTTTGTTTTAAGAAGTTTAGGCCAAAATTAAACTAGAAGTGGTGCCATCAGAAATGATGGCCATCCCCGCACTTCCCTGTTTGACACAGAAAACAGAGTTCCACTGACAAGCTCACATGTGTCAAAATCAACATCTTGGGCCTCTTGTTTGTACCAAGACCAATATCAAAAATCCAAAAGCTAATTGTGCATCTGCAGACTACATGCTACCTATTACAAAATTAAATCCATAAATCCAAAAACGCTTTGAGTGAAGATTGACATCAGGGGCCTCTTGTTTGCACCAAAACAAACATAAAAAATCTGAAAGCTTATTGCACATCAACAGACTATATGCAACAATTCTATAACAAAATTAAATCCATAAATCCAAAAATGTAGGAAGAGTTCCACTGACAAGCTCACATGTGTGAAGATTGACATCATGGGGCCTCTTGTTTGCACCAAAAACAAACATAAAAAATCTTAAAGCTTATTGCACATCAGCAAACTAAATGCAACAATTCTATCTTGTCTATAACAAAATTAAATCCATAAATCCAAAAATGACGAAGGAGTTCCACTGACAAGGTCCATCTAATGGACAGATGGACGGACGGGACCAAAACAATATCCCCGCATTTTCTTCAGAAAAGTGCAGGGATAAATATTGTTTGTTTCCCCTTACCCTATCGACCCTGAAAAAATGGCACTACCCAAATAATTTTATTGACTTTTCAGACAAAAAATTATTTTCTTTTACTCAAATTTGGATAAATAACAGTGATTTTTAGCCATGTTTTATTAATAAAAAAGAAAAAATCCTTCCTACAAAATGTACCTACCTACTCAACATAATTAGGCAGGGTCGGGTAAGGGGAAACAAACAAATTTTTAATTATGGCCTTACAGTAACTGCTTAAGTCCATTATTTCTGTTGAAAGTAATTTTTGTCTCGCCCGCGACGAAAGGCGCGGAAAGCGAGACATATGGGTACAAAGTATGGCGACGGCGGCGCAAACTTTCACATTAAGTTTTTGTGATTAGGTCACTTTCTCAGTAACTATAAGTGGTAGGTCAATGATATTTAGTATATAGGTTGGTCTTGAGTAGTACATGAAAGTCTGCTATATGGATTTTGTCTGTGACCTCAATTTCACTGCCCAGTGAACATTTAAGTTTTTGTGTTAAGTTCAGTTTCTCATTAACTATACGTGGTAGGTCAATGATATATGGTATGTAGGTTGGTCTTAGATAGTACATGACAGTCTGCCATATGGCTTTTGTCCTTGACCTCAATTTCATGGTCTAGTGAGCATGTTAAGTTTTTGTGATTAGGTCATTTTCTCGAGTAACTGTAAGTGGTAGGCCAATGATATTTGGTATATAGGTCATTTTCTTGAGTAGTACATGACAGTCTGCCATATGGCTTTTGTCCTTGACCTCAATTTTACGGTCCAATGAACATGTAAAAATGTTGTGCTTCGTTTAGTTTCTCAGTAACTATAAGTGGTAGGTCAATGATATATGGTATGTAGGTTGGTCTTAGATGGTACATGACAGTCTGCCATGTGGCTTTTGTCCTTGACCTCAATATCACGGTCTAGTGAGCATTTTAAGTTTTTATGATTAGGTCATTTTCTCATGAACTATAAGTGGTAGGTCAATGATATTTTGTATATATGTAACAATACTGTTGGTCTCAAGGTTGGCAAAAAGGCGGACAATACTAGTAAAAGCAAAAACAAAACTTAAAAGAGAATATATGAAAGGTACAGTGTATATAATGTTGATCACTTAAACTTTGTATTGTCCAGCAATTGACCATTTAAAATTTCAATCGTCCAGTATTGTCCAGTATTGTCTACTTGAGGAGTATTGTCCAGGGCGGTATTTACTGGTAAATTCCACAGTGATCTTGTTAAGTTTACTAGTATCTATTAATGTAAGGTCAATAATATTTGGTATGTGGGTTTGTCGTAGATGGAAGATGACAGCCTGCTTTTTTGTTTTAGCCCTCAACCTCATTTTCACGGTCTAGTGAACATGTTTGGTTTCTCAGTATCTATCAGTGGTAGGTCACTGATATTTGGCATTTTGGTTTTGGGTGATACATGACAGTCTGCTATATTGCCTTTGTCAGTTAATCTAATTTCACAGTCAAGTGAACATGTTAAGTTTTCTGATTTAGGCAGTTTGAGTTTTCACATCAATTTTACGACCAAGTAGGGACGGGCGAGACATCAATTTGGGTCCACACTTGTGTTTTAATACTGATTGAACATTCCTTTCTTCCACTGAAAACCTGATAGTGCAAATTACTATTTATTTTTCGTTTACATTACTTTCAGATTCACACCCTTCGCTGACTTACTAGACATTTAAACATGGCGATATAACGGGGCGTATGTCATTTTATGTTTGTTTTTAAATTCTGCATGATTTGAAAGTTGATTCATGCATGTTTATTTTGTTGAAAAATAAAAAAAAATGTATTAAAAATTAAGGCATAAATCAAAAGGTAAATGCTTAGGTGCGCCAACTTACAAGACTGCATCGTACAGTTGCGTCTCTTAAGTCACTGCACTCAAAGAAAAATGATTTCCATTTGATTTTTCTAATTTTGAGATGGTTTATATTTATTTATTTAAATGCACATTTGTACCAATATACATTAGGGTTGAAGGCATACATGAACCATAACAAAACCATAAAAAAACAAAACAAAGATTACAAAATGAAAAATCATGCAGTTGTTGAGTCCACTCTCCTCAGCGTAAAAGACCTTGTAATGAATGAAGCAGTATACTGCACGATTTGTGGACAATTTAAACATACATACAGTTTGGTTTACTTTTAGTATTTGGTATAAAACGATGTCCTGTTTATAAGAATTTATGTACAAACTTTAATGCAGATATGGATAATGATAATTACATCCAGAAACTGTAGAAGACCAAAACAGTGCTACAAACTTTATATGCATATTGTTCAACTAAAATGTTCCACATATTTATCTTTTTGACATCAATCGCTATTTGTTCATGATTTATATAACATTTTAATGATTTAGGTTTATTTAAACAAATCCGTGAAGTGGTAAGAGAAACAAACAAAATAACAACAGTGAGAATAAGTTTTATTTGTACACAAGAAGTGTCCCAGATTTGCTGCTGCATTTCTTACACAATTCTACAGTGCTGCTGACTAGGAATTAATTAATTTCTGAAATGGCCATACAGCTCATTAAAGTCTATTGCAGTCTGAGTTGACATGTTTTATGATCTCATGTTCATGTACTCCATATCCTTCTGTAAAATATGTACATGTAAGGCCATTTATAAAAAATCCTTGATTCTCATCCCCTGCTGGCGGCTGCCTAATTTTTTTTCAGACAACTTCAAAGAAATTTTTATTAATATAAACTTTTTCTAGTTTGCGACTACATAACTCATATTAATAATGTTTTTTTTTTCATAAATTGATGGCAATTTTCTCCATAATTAGCAGCATTTTTTACTACAAATGCCAAAAAAATATGGCTAAATGACGGAGAGATACTGAGTGATGTCTAGTGCCAATTGGCAGAATGTCTTCCAAATGAATTAGAATCTCTGATGGATGAATATGGCCAAAAAAGAAAGAGGGGAGGGATGTAGTGGAAATGACGTCTAAATGGAGACTTCCTTTACAAATGTACTTTAGTGAACGTAATACATGTACCTAAATAAAGCGAGTGCTAATGCTGTATCAAAGTGTCGTATAGAATTTGTGTTTGGTGTTCAAACTTTTTGCAGGGTTAGAGTGAAATTCAGTTGATAGGGTTTTATTAAAGTAAAACTTGTATGATGGCTGTGGGACAAGATTCTCTGTAATGCTTGCACATTTTGACACATAGCATTTACTAGAATGATTTATTTAACACATAGCATTTACTAGAATAATTTGTTGGATATGTTTAAGTATTGTTTTGATGGTGTTCAAAAATTTATTTCATACTAATATTGAATAAAAAATAAATAGGCAGCACATACAATTTATAATTAACAGAACGTCGATCATTTTATAAATTAGATCATATTAAAACAGATATCGTCAAATAGACAAATTATCATATGATGAAAGGTTTGAATTTCCCAATAACATACCGTAATTAACAATTGGTGATGCTGGTTCAAGTTCCCCCAATGGCCTCATTCCTGTGCTTTCTTCAGCTTCTGGTATTTTTCTTTCAACACCAACAGGAAATTCCATTCCTGACGATCAGGTGTATTCCCCCCCCCCCCCCCCCNTTGCCATCACTTGGCTCCATCACAAACTTTTTAGAAAAGTTTTGTGCAGATACAGTGGGCCAATTTAAACCAAACTTTGCCTGAATTATTTCAATGATGTATTGTTTCAAATTTATATCCCAGGAGTCTAAGCATGCTAAGAACCATACATCATGGCTGCAGTTTCTAAATATAGAAAATACCTGGCAAATTTCTGTTTGTTGTGAACAACCCAAAAGCCATTACAGATTTCAAAGATATTGCTGCGGTCAAGGAAGTGGCAAAACTTTTATTGTAATGAAGTCAAGATTAACACCCCAAACTAACACCATGTGTTAGATTCATCAATGTGGACTGTCTACATTGTAGATATATCAGACGTGAAAACCTGGCAAATGTATACAATGTTGTCTTTGCTCGACGGCGAGTCAGTAAAAGGTAGACAGCTTGGGGTATAAATCTTTATGTCCGTAAACTGTAAGTTTTGCCACTTCCTTGACCGCGGCAATATGATCACTGGTGTTGGGAGATGTTGAGGCCTGCTATAGCCAGGGTGAACTTTTACCGTCACTTGGAGGCTGTCATTTGTCCATTTTCAGTCTATATCCCTTGTTGATTTTCATTCAAAGGTCTTCATTTAAGTTTCTTCACTGACACCACTTAGTCAATTGTACCAAAACGTTACGATCACAAGAGATCAAAGTTCGTCATTTTTAAAACGAAAATGACGTTCTAGCCACTTGATCTTTGACATGCCGAGTTTTGTTTAACAGTACATACTACATTCCAATTCCATGCCCAGATGGTGGCCCTTTAAGTTTGGTGCACTTAATTATGACCAAATCTATGTGTTCGAATTTGCAAAAGAAACAAAAATAGGAGATAATTCTGACTTCCTGCACATTGTCTAGGTCTAAACGTACCTAGGATGTTTGGAGATTGTTTTCTACTCAATAAAAGCTTACATTGTCACTTATATAAATACTTTTAGTTGAAACATTCAAACAATTAAGAATTTGTGGTAAAAGATTGGAAAAAATAAAAGTGTTGTCATTGGAAATGAATAAATATACAGGACTCCACAGAATACAAGATAAAGCTCTGTTTGGAAAGCTTCTAAACCCCCTTATGAAAAGCACTTTGAAAAGTTCGCAAGAATGTGAACATGAAGCATTATTTGCAGAATTTTTTTGTTCTGATTTAAAAGACTAAAATAGTAGGCTAATTTTCCCCGCATGGTCCTCTTTGAAAAGAGGTGTTTGACTAGTCTGCCCCTCATCCATGATTGTTCCAAGGGAGGTTAGTTTTACAATGAACCCTGTGGTAAAACACATTCAAAGATTTTGTCTTGAACTACTTGGCAAATTTGAACCAAACTTACATTGATCCCTGTAGTAAAACACTTCAAAGATTTTGTCTAGAACTACTTGGCCAATTTGAACCAAACTTGGTCATTACGGTCCTTTGATGACTCACTTTGAAAATTGTTTTGGATAGTCTGTGTCATATCCAGGAGGTAGCAGAGTTTTAACATTTCCTGAATCGAAAAGCATTCAAAGATCTCCTCTGAAGTCATAGAACCAATTAAAACCAAACTAAGCCTAGTCAAAATAGTACCTAGATGTCCCTTATAAAAGATGTGTCTTTGATGTCTGTGCCTCATCCAAAATGGCTAATAAGAAATTCTTTTAACATTGAATTTATGCAAAACAGGTTCAAAGGTCTTCTCCCCCTAAACTACTTTCCTAATTAAACCAGTCTTGGTCACAATTGTCTCTTGTTGGCACACTTAAAAAATTCCTCCAGTATGTCCACATCAGATCCAAGATGGCAGCCAGAGGGGAACATACCCTGTGGGAAATGCATTCAGCGATCTTCTCTTCGGAAAACCCTTGAACAATTTAGATCAAATTAAGTCACAATATAGCCCTTGTATGGTCCCTTCAGTGATTGATTTCTATGTTGGTAACTCGTCCAAGATGGCCGCCAGCAGGGATCATCTAGTTAAACATAGAACGTACCTATAGGAATTGCATTCAAAGATCTCCTTTGACACATTAGCTATCTGCCTTATTCCATCCAGGTGTATAAATACATTGTATACTAGAAAATGAGACTATTTTGCATTAGTGTTGTTTTGATGATTATGAGCGCCATGGACCAGGTCAGCTATACAGGATATTTAGAGCCTCTAGTTCTTACTTAAGTCAAAGTACATTTATATACCAGTACAGTGCACCCTTGTTACATTGCTACCCAACATGCCCATTGGACTATTTTAATTTTGATATCATGAAAAATATGTAACTTCTTGGAATAGGGAATAGATGTAGAAAATAATTGGGTGACTACCAATAAAGAGGGCTGTGCAACAAGCATGACAAGGGAGCACTGTATTTGATTTGAAATTTTAATGTTTTAAAAACTATCAATATTTCAGAATTTCCTAACCAATTTGATCTACTGATTAGTTCCACAGATAATGCAGCGTAGAATTGACGAACAGGTATGTAACTGTATCAAATGATATTTGCAGAAAATCAATTTTGATTTTAATCTTTATGTGTGAAAAATAACTCCGGATCATATATATATATAAATTGAAAATATTTCCATAGTGGAAAAAATGTCTTTTAGTTTATTTAGCAATAGACCAGTCACATATAAATATGGTAATTATGGTTTCCAGTGGGAATGGGGGGGGGGNTTATAGTGGCAGGGGAGCTTAATACGAGGAATATAGTACTTGTTTGAAATGAATACAGAATATATTACTGACTAGACTGAAATTGTGGAGTCTTATGTCCAACCTTTGGTTTTTGAAAAAAATGATAGATTTAAAAATATCATGGTCACAACTACCATGACTACGCTAGGAACATTGTATTCTTAAATGGGACAATACATTTGTCCAAACACTCTTAGATTTAAATTCATTGATGACGAACATCTGATGGAAGGATGTAGCCCTTTTTTGCCAAACAGAATTTTTCTGCAGTTAAAGCTTGTCTTAATGAGGAATCGGGGATCAGTATAAATGCTCTCCCACTNACTCTTAGATTTAAATTCATTGATGACGAACATCTGATGGAAGGATGCAGCCCTTTTTTGCCCAACAGAATTTTTCTGCAGTTAAAACTTGTCTTAATGAGGAATCGGGGATCAGTATAAATGCTCTCCCACTTGCCCTTGGTAAGTAAAATCTGTGCAGGGCAAGTTAAATTTGATGCTGACTTGTTTGCTTGTCAAGTTGAAATTTTTGTTATCTTTGCCTCTGAATGTGGAAGGGCAAGTTGATTTTAGGAAGGGCAAGTAATTTTTATTGGTGATTTGTCCGATGGGCAAGTTGACAATGTATTCCTAAATCAACCCCTGAAAAACAAATAAGTGTATACATTTTCCTTTACAGCAACCAAGAAGAGTGACCCCTGGAGAGCCCCAGTATCCAAGAGTTATTGCGCCATCTGCCCAGAGATTTGGAGAAGGAGGAGATAACCCAATGTCATTTCCCTTGCAAAATTTTCAGTGAGTTCTGTTTTTTGGTAAAAAAAATGTAGCATTACTAAAATTGAATGAAAAATTGAATGAAAGGGTTTTTTTTCTTCTTTTTTTAAATCAGAAAAAAAATGTCAAAATACCAACTTGTGTAGATATTTAAAAAGCAATAACAGTCAGTAAATTTAACACTTAAATTATTTGATCTATTTGCGTATTGGCGAATAATTTCAGATGAATTATAGACATGGTTATAAATTATAGACATGGTTATAAGCATCTGCTTATCATGTTTGCTGGCACTGGGTATAAACTTTTAAAATTGCAAATGATAGACTTCAATATTTTCTTAAGTATCTGACTGAAAAATCCTGAATAAAAACCAACAGGATAATTTGTGCCATATATGTTAGAAGGCCTTTTTATACGACCGCAAAAATTTTTGCGGTCGTATATTGGTATGGTGCTGTCGTCGTCGTCTGTAGACACTTTGGTTTTTGGTCAATAACTTTAGTTCCAATAGATCAATCCTTATGAAATTTTAACATAATGTTCTTTGGTACAAAAGGAAGGCTTGGCTCAGTTTTGGTAATTGTGGCCACCACCGTTTTTTAAAAAAGGGGCCAAAAGGGGTTAAATTGGGTGTTTTCACATGTTTGTTTGTAGAATCTTTATTATTAATCGGATTTTGATGGGGTTTCTTTCAGTGTGCTCCTGAGGAAATTTCCAATCTGTAGTATGCCAACGGATTTCACGTAGCATGTACCGCTCACGAGATAAATGGGCCCAACAGGGGCAAATCTCCAAAAAAAGAAATTTTTTATTTGAAGTCCGATTTTGATGCAGTTTTTTTTAATGGATTCCTTGTGAAAAATTAATATGGCGCTCAACTATTATATTTTTGATAACTTGTTTCCATCCCCAGCTATGAGGGGCCGAACGGGGCCAAAATTGGGAATTTGCAGATTATGTCAAATCTTTATTTTTCATCGGATTTCGATGAGATTTTTTTCTTTGGATTCCTCTTGATCGAAGCTTACAGTAGTATGCCAACGGATTTTGTGTAGGTCTTACCGTTTCCGAGCTACAAGGGGTCAAAGGGGCCAAAAATGCAATTTTTCTAAATATGTCAAATCTTTATTTTTCATCGGATTTCGATGGGANTGAAAAATTAATATGGCGCTCAACTATTATATTTTTGATAACTTGTTTCCTTTCCCAGCTATGAGGGGCCGAACGGGGCCAAAATTGGGAATTTGCAGATTATGTCAAATCTTTATTTTTCATCAGATTTCGATGAGATTTTTTTCTTTGGATTCCTCTTGATCTAAGCTTACAGCAGTATGCCAACGGATTTTGTGTAGGTCTTACAGTTTCCGAGCTACAAGGGGTCAAAGGGGCCAAAAATGCAATTTTTCTAAATATGTCAAATCTTTATTTTTCATCGGATTTCAGTGGGATTTTTTTCTTTGGATTCGTCTTGATCTAAGCTTTCAGCAATATGTCAAATGATTTTGTGTAGCTCTTACCATTTCCGAGCTACGAGGGATCAAAGGGGCCAAAATTGCAATTTTTCTAAATATGTCAAATCTTTATTTTTCATCGGATTTCGATGGGATTTTGTTCTTAGGATTCCTCTTGATCTAAGCTTTCAGAGGTGTGGCAATGAATTTGGCGTGGCTCTTACCGTTTCCGAGCTACAAGGGGTCAAAGGGGCCAAAATTGCAATTTTTCTAAATATATGTCTTAACTTTATTTTTCATCAGATTTCGATGGAATTTTTTTCTTTGAATTTCTATGGATGTAAAGTTTTAGTTGATAGTACATATTTTGCATAGCTTTTACGTTTTTTCATCAGTAAGTGATCAAAAGGGTTGAATTTTTCCTTTTTTTGTTCCTAGTTAATAACTGTGTCAAGCTTCTTTTTATGTCCATCTAATTATTGTCTCAAGCTCGTTACTGTGTCCACAGTCACTTTAAACTACTTTTGTTGAAATTTCAGTGGTCGACATGCTGTGGTCGTATCATGCTGCGCTCAGCGTAGCCCTTTATTTATTAGACTCTTAAGGAGGTTCGCTCCTCATGTTTTGGGATTTTTGTCAGATTTTGGGAATCCTCGGGTTTTATCCATTTAAAAGTATTATAATTTTTTGCCAATTAACCCCCTTATATTTTTCAATAATTTCATTATATACATCTTTGTGAGCATTCTGTAAAAATTTCATTGGATTCTATTTATTCTGTCTCATTCATTCATGGTAAAACCTTCATAATGTTAATCCTGTGAAAAATCAGAGGAGTTCGGTTTCCCGCCAAATTTTCGATCACTTAAATCTCAAAAACTAGATCATCAACCTATCAATTTTTTTCACTTAAATTGTTTATTTTTTGATTTTCTAACATAAAATCATGATTATTTGAAATCCTATTTATTTTCAAATGTAGTAGCGAACCCCCTTAATGGAGTTTCCTTTTGTTGAAAATGATCTGGGCCCTATAAGGAGAAAAACTTTTGATTTTTTCGGGTCTATTTCTTTGTCATTAAGCTTAAACTTCATGCCTGAAAGAATATTGTTTCAGAGTAAACCAAGGAAGTGCTGCTATTCATCAAGGACAGGCACCAGCTGCCCATCATGGAGTCCAGCAACCAGCACACCAACAGACACCCACACAGCCCTCCATACCACAAGTAGTACAGCCACCACAGGTAGGCAAAAGTAGTTCAGCACTATTGTATGTTTACAAGTCCCAGTGTTGATTCTTGGATGGGACAGCCTACATCGAATTCAGTATCCTTCAAACAGGACTTTTTATTTAATTGACATCTTGGATTGCAAACATTTTGTCCAATATTACCAAGTCTCCAGTTTCAAAAAGGTTTTTTAACAAATATTGCACGGTATAAAGAAAATATTAGAGATATGGTCAGATATTATAAGTATTTTTTTGTAAACTCTTAACTTAATATTGATTGACATGAGGTTTGTGATGTCTAGTTAATAGGAAAATGGAGAAGCAGAGTGGTAGGACTTCTATAAACACATTCATGTCAACATGTAATAAGTCATGAAAACCAAAAACTACAACTAACAAGTTTTATTTATTTTAAGGATGACAAAATTAAACCTATAGTCATCCATACAGAGCCTAAGCAAGATGCAGCTGTGAGTTACCTCCCTTTATTATCTCCTTATTCCATGTTCTTTATCTGAAACTAATACATAGGACCACAAGCCCTCTAACCTTGTGTTGTTTTAAAGTCAAAAGTCTGTTCATAGAAAATAAATTACATTTGAAGTGCAGTGTATCAGTCCTAATCTGTCAGCTTTTTATAGAAAAATCTTGATCTTACAAATGTTTTACAGAAAAATCCTAATCTCATAAATGTTTTATGAAATACCTAAATGCACAATTAATTTATTTAATTTCACCATTTTCACTGCTAGTACCAAGGTGATGGGGTTTAGAATCTTTACATTTCTTGTCTATTTCTAAATCTAGTGATGGTAAAGGTTTAACATTGTTGTAAACTAATATCATAAGTGTGGTTTGTATAATCAGATGCACATTGCAAGTTTTTCATGCAACAGGGTTTGAATTTGCCACATGCAAGGATTTATGGATTTTGTTTTGTTTTTTATTTTTTAACTTTTTTTTTGCAACAAAACGCTGTTTGGGTTCACAAATTAAAATTTGGGAAATTTGCTTGTCACCAAAAATTGGCATTTTGGAATGGGTCTATAATCAACCCCTGAGAGAATACTGAAAATTCCCTGCATTTTCATGAATAGGGTATTAAAAGTGCAAATAATTTCAATGTTGCTTCAAAGCCTTGTTTTGTCCTTATAGCTGCTGGTAACAAAGGAATACAATTAATATTCATTTTACAGGAATTGAATGTAAAAGAGATTCTTTATCTTCTTTGAAGAAATTCTTGTGTATTATTTTTTTTTTTTTTTGGAATTTCCCATTATTTTACATACATGTACTGATCCTAAATTTCATATTGTAGGGTTAAGTATTAGTGTTGATTATTTTTTTATAGAAATATGATTGCAACATTTTTATGATACTATTGAATAAAACGGTTTAAGATCATCTGATATTGTTATAGGGGAGTAACGATTCACTGAAGTTTCGATGAACAGCATTTTTAGCTCACCTGGCTAAAGGCCATGTGAGCTTTGGCAATCACTCGGCGTCCGTCCGTTAACTTTTATTCAAAGATCTTCTCCTCTGAAACTACTGGGCCAATACTAACCAAACTTGGCCTGAATCATCACAAGGGAATGTTCTTTCAAATTTATGATTTTTATGTCTGTAGACCAAACAACATGGCCGCTGTTACTAAAAAGTAGAACATAGGGGTAAATTGCTGTTTTTTTTTCAAATTACTCGAAAATCATCAGCATGGTGAGATCTACCTGCCCTGCAATTTTGGAGAATATCCGTTTACCCGTCTTGGAGTTATTGCCCCTTTTCCGTAAAATTTTCAGTTTTTCGTTACTTCTCGTCTTATATATTGAAATGGAGTGTTGAGGTTTTCCAGAACTACAATTTCTACATATGTCCAGCATGTTCGCATCTCATCCAAGATGGCCACCAGCGGGGAATATAGTTTTACATAGGACCCTATGGGAATGCATTCAAAGATCTTCTCCTCTGAAACCACTGAGCCAATGGGGACCAAATTTTGTCACAATAGTCCTTGGGTGGTCCCCTTTAAAGTTTGTGATTTTTAGTTCGCCTCAACGAAGTTGAGGGGGACTATTGGTGTATCCCCAGCGTCCGCGTCCGCGTCCGCGTCTACTTCTATGTCTACATCTACGTCTACGTCCGCGTCAGCATTTGGGCATATATCTCTGCAACTATGAAGGGTAGGGTCATCAAACTTTGTGTGCAGATGCATCTTGGGCTATCTCACAGCCTCTAAGAAAATTAGGTCTCTTTGACCTATATTTTCCGCTTGACTGGCTT
>MJUU01061508.1:30635-41458 GCA_002080025.1 Modiolus philippinarum | reverse complement strand
GCATCAACAATTATGTGTCCATGACCTACATTTCATGGTTGAGTGACTTTGGTTAAATTTTGCTTTTACATCCATTTTTCATCAACTATACTTGATATCTTTATGATATGGCATTATGATATTCATCTTAATGAGTACTACATAAAGCACCAACAATAAGGTGTCCATGACCTACATTACTTCGGTCCATATACATGATATCTTCACAATATTGCCTCATAGCATTCATGTTCACCCTTATGAGTATTCCCGTGAGCCCCAACAATTAGATGTCAATTAACAATTCATTTTATGACGTACATTGCATGCGTCAGTGACTATCATTCATCCTGTTTTACCAACTATGTATGCATAATATCCTTATAATGTTTCATCATTATAATCCCCTTTATACATGTTTTTAAGCACTCCATGAGGGACTTGGGTTAAATTGGTCAAAATTCATTTTTCTACTAATAATGCATATTGCGGGGCATCAGTGTCTTAAAGACACATTTTCTAGTTTATAAGAGTACTAAAATCTCAAAAGTCTTACAAAAAACTGCATTAAGTGATTTGCTATCTTTGGAATTTAGCTCAGATGTATTAAAAAATTATTACACAGTGGCATCAAAATTAAATTTTGCCGACATCCAAGAAATCATCCAAAAAAAAATGCCTGCCCACACCAAATTTAAAGTAAAAAGGCTTGAGAAACTTTATTTTGAATGGCCATATAAAGAGCTTTTTAAAGGATGGTCACTCCTCAAGTTCATAATGTCAAGGATTTGAAATCAGTATGCTTATTCATTAGAACATCAATTATACATCATTTTAAGCAAAAAATATTGGTAGGTCTGTGTGCTCGTTTCTGAGATTAAAGTGACTGAAATTTTGGCGGGAAACCGAACTCCTCTAGATTTTTCATTAACTTTACATTAAGGCATTCGACCTTTGGTATACAATGAAGATATATCAAGAATTGCATCAAATTTTGTCAGAAGTTTATTCAGGATGTATACAAACATATTTTGAAAAGAAAATTGGGTGTCAGTGTACAAAATTTTCTAATGCATCATAATTGATAAAATACGAGAATTCCGAAAGTCATAGACAGTTTCAAAAACCTGAGGAGTGACTATCCTTAAATGCACAGTACATTAATACATTTATGTCATCTTAGTCAACTATACAAGTTCAAGTATTTATCTGGTTTACAGAAACAGAAGACTGGTACCCTGAAAGATATATCCTTAGCTGAAGCAGGAAGATATGGGACCTTGAATGAATTTGCTTTCTTTGATAAGGTAAGACACAGTCTATATAGTGGCAGTAGTTTAGGTTGATACACTTTCATAATTAAAAAAAAAATGGTAGATTTACTATCCTTAGAAATATCCAAAACAACCATACTACCATAGTGCATAGCGTTACTATACAATTACCCTCTATAATTGTTTTGTATCAATAACTTAGTTACTGTTATTCCATGTAACTTTGTATATACTAAGAAGTTAGGCCTGAAAACAAAAAGTTGTGTTTCTGGTTGGCCCACCGACCTAGTCTAGACCCCCGGACTCAAACTTTTTTATTCCAACTTCTAAAAAATAAAAAGTTTGGATGCCCGACTGACCACGTTTTCGTTCCTGTTTGTAAAACTTTGCCGATTTTTAAAGCGATATGACGATTTCATCAGATATTTTCTTATCTGAGTGCATTAATTGATCAAATTATGTCTGGTAATGCTGTTTACTCATCAAAATCAAAGAGAAAAGCCAAGAAAATTTGTTTTTGTGCCATTGTTTTCGACTTCCGGTAACAGTAAGTTCAGAAACAGAATCAGTATATTTTCCGGGTCACCTTAAATAAGGGACCGGAATCGTGCAAATCACAAAGTAATCGATCTGAAGAAAAAAAAATTAAAAAATAAATCCGACCTATCGACCCAAATTTTTCAGAGGACCATAACCGGAAACACAACTAATTTTTTTTTTAGGCTTTGTGTGTTTGTCACAGGAATTAAACAAAGAGAACAATGACAAATAAGTGAGCTCTTGTTTCTGTCAAACATTTATTCTTTTTGTCAGAGAGCAAAAAAAAAAAAAAAAAGAATACAAGACATGTTAATGCATTAAAACATGTCACATTTATATTTAAACCATTGTTAAAACTTTTTCTATATCTTACCTTCATATTTATCTTGCTGCATAGTTGTAATGATATTATATTACATATCCTTCAATGCTGACAAGGAAATCACTTTAATCTTACTCCCATAAGACATTCAATTTTCTCACCATCAAGAAGTAAACAAACCCTAACCTACCTTTTATTCTATCAGGAATAGCCATACTATTAATAAACTTTCAAATTGTAAAACAAACTTTAATCATAAAACAGTTCTTGTTCTCTACAAAAATTTGTAATTGCTGAGATTTATAATAAGCTTTTGAGTGAGCAACAATGGAATATTGTTAAATTGCATTTGATTGTCATTACAGTGGAACTCCCGAAAACCGGCCCCTCTAAAAACCGGATTCCTCTATAAACTGAACGATATGTTTCGGTCCGGAATTTTTACCTATATAAATAGGTTAAAATTTTTCTGAAAACCGGTCCCTCTGAATTTCGAATTCCGGTCATAAAGATTGGTCCCAAATGTATATTTTCTTCTAAAATTTAACTCTGAAAACCGGACGACTTTTTCCGCGGACAATGAAATCTACCAAAGTTATTTAATTTGTCACATATCTCTTGCCATCTTCGTTGATAAACAACTGTATTTGAACACATTACCGACAATATTGATTGAAATTTACAATAACGCAGAGAAATATACTGAAATAGTTAGGTCACAGCCTAAACTGACCTTACAGATCATATATCATATGTCCGGTATTAGAGTTTGGATTGAAAAGACCGGATTTCGGAACCTTCGAAAACCGTACCCTCTTTAAACCGGCGGATTTTGTTGGTCCCGACGGATTCCGGTATTCGGAGGTTCCACTGTATCATATTTGGATATTCAGTTCTGCTGAATCATTATTATGAAAAAATTCTATGTATGATTTTATTTACAGGTACGGAAAGCTTTAAAGTATCCTGAAGTTTATGAAAACTTCTTACGATGTTTAGTTCTCTTCAACCAGGAAGTAATATCCAGATCTGAATTGGTACAGTTGGTGCAGACATTCTTAATGTAAGTATATGTTAGATCTGGAGGTTAAGATAACAAATTGCACACATTTAAAAAATTGAAGACTTTAACGCCTTTCATTTGGATTTCCTACACAACACATAATTTTGTTGGACATGGAAATCAGCTTAGTACTAACAGTTTGAAGGAGAAGAGAGGATACTCTTTCCCTACTTTGAATGGGCACTGACTAGTGTGTATCAAAGGTCGACACAGTCTTCAGTAATAAGAAATGACTGGTGAAGTCATCTATGCAAGTCCTGTAAAAAGACATGTTAGAGTGTCTACCAAGATTGAAAAAATTAAGTATAGGGCGTGTAAGTCTCGTACAATTTTGGAACTTCCGGGATCAAAACTTGTACCTGGAAGTTACATTTTAAACAAAGCTATATGACGTTTCAAACACAAATTTGAACGTCACAATCCTCAGACGTCATGTTTTGGCGGGAAACGTTTTCGAATTGCCTGTTTATCGTGGATTCTCGTGGGTCACATGACGAGACTTACAGACCCTATTGTAATGAACTGTAGACTGCATAAATAATGGATGCAAAGCTATAATAAGAACAAAAAATTCCTAGATTCTTCCCTGCTTGATGCCTAAAAAAAAATTCACTCTGATTTTTTAGCCAATATGGGTCTTTTTTAAAATAACAGCATTTTTCAACTAAAATTTGATAACAAAATTTAAATTAAAATTCTCTGGCTGGCCTCAAATTTTGACTTTTAAAAACTGGCTAAGAATCGAGGAATTACTTTATTATGGCCCAACAGGATGTTTTACATACCTAAAATTAGCTGCTTGAATGTTTGTTTAATATGTGTTATCATGTATTCTTACATATGCATGAAAAATCTTCATGAAAAGCGTAAAATGGTATTCGTTGAGAAAATATTGTTGAGTTTTTTGATTTTGAACAAACTTTTCCGAATTGCAATTTTATCATGAAATCTTGGCGTCACATGGCCAGGGATGCAATCCTTTGTTAGCAATTTGTGACCTTGAAAATGATAATGCTCACTGTATTATTTCTAATTTGCAGAAAATATCCAGAGCTTTATAAGTGGTTCAAAGACTTCCTAGGGTATAAAGAATCTGGTGGTACAACTGAATCTATTCCTATGGGTGCCACGGGCAAGGAAAGAGTCAGTGGAGATCTCGCAATGGAAATAGGTAGGTTTCACTTAAAAAATACAAAGAATCAGTTTATTCTCTCCATGGATACAGGTAAGTTGGCGTACAAGAGCCATGTAAATATGTAGGTTGCACTTTTGATACAAGATCACAAGAGCAGTGGAGAAATTGCAGGGATGAACCTACCAAAGTGGCCCAGTAGCCCACGGCCCTCAATTTCTGCCTGGCTACTAAAAATATTGAACCAGTAGCTCGGATGGCAACCAAAATTTCTGGCTTTTATTGTTAGAGACATACCACTGGGCTAGTACAAAATAGAGCTGGGCTACCAACTACCATCGGCTATGGGCTCAGCTCAGCTCAGCTTGCCATATAGACTCAGATATGAAGATACATCCCTGCATTGTCATGGGAAAAAATAGGTTATAATAGTAAGAGATGTGTATGAAAGAGTCATGGAAATGGGAAGGCATTACTTAAAAGAGGCAAAACTGATGTAAGTAGGGACCTTGCCACTGTGTAAATAAAGGTATGGTTCTTAACCATTTGTTATCACTTTCCGTTGATGTTGTTGCTAAGTATAAATCAAGAAGACAAAAGACCTACATTAAATCTTATGGCAAATGCAGAATAAATAATGTGACTGAATGCTTTGACATCCCGTCGTTGTTGTGCCTATCTAGCACTAGACACCCAATTTCCACCAAAATGAAATATAAAAATATATGCATGTATATTAACACATGGCCCATGAACATCATATAACTGTATAAAACATGCAAATTAAGAGGAAATTTACATTTGGAAATGAAGGATTGTGGTTTATATTTGACAATTATAGATGTTGGTAGAGAGAAAGTCATTGTAAATTATTTATGTTACAATTATACATGTACATATAGAGAATGTATTTGTGAATTATTTTATGTTGTAGATTATGCCACATGTAAAAAGTATGGTACAAGTTATAGAGCATTACCCAAGTCCTATCCACAACCTAGATGTTCTGGGAGGTCATCTTTATGCAAAGAGGTAAGGTCACATAGCAAGTGTAAAAGGTATGGTACAAGGTTATAGAGTATTACCTAAGTCCTACCCACAACCTAGATGTTCTGGGAGGTCGTCTTTATGCAAAGAGGCAAGGTCACGTAATAAACCTTGATCTTGTGGTTCGTTTTACTTGAAAAAATTTTATCTGTTTTAGATGTTGATGGGGGATCCACTTCAACTATCTACATACGCTAATTCTCCCACATCTTTCATTGGATTTCAACCAAACATCACAGGATTGTTGACCATCAGGCCTAGTTGTAAATAATGTCTGGCCGGATTGTTTTGCCCAATTTTTGTGGGAGTTATGTCCTTTTTTGGCATAGAATTTTGATAAATTATGTTTGTTGATGCTATTTCTCACGTCTTTCATTGGATTTCAACCAAATTTAGTAATATTCAAATGCAATGGCAAAATATAAAGATACAAATCATCTCCAGGAAGATATGTATTGGGGGGAGACATTTGTTTTTGTATAAAAAAAAAACACTTCTAGTTAAAACTTGTGTCCTCTATAGGATTACATATGGAAATACAGCAATACCAAGGCCTAAATGTATGATACTTTGTAAATGTGTTTTGACCTTTTGTTGTAGGTATTAAATGACACATGGGTATCATTTCCATCATGGTCAGAAGATTCCACGTTTGTTACATCACGGAAAACACAATACGAAGAACACATATATAGATGTGAAGATGAACGATTTGAAGTAAGTTTAATGACCATAGAATTTTGTTCTTCTTGGAAAAGTTTGTTGTAGATATTGTAATAGTATACCAAAATGAATTGGAATATTCGTTTGTAGTAACAGAAACTTTTATTTTGTTATCGGAATCTAAGAATTTTTGTTTGTTTCTACATTTCAAGTAAATGATAAAAACTGAAAGTTTTGGAAGGTCTAGGAAACTGGAAATGCACTAAATTCATGTGAGTATTTTATAAAAACAAAGATGTATCTTTTTAACACCTGTATTATTTTGAATTTTCAGTTAGATATTGTAATAGAATCCAATTTAACTACTATAAAAGTGCTAGAAGGTGTTCAGAAGAAAATGGCTCGGATGAATTCTGAAGAGGCAGCTAAGTTTCGATTAGACAATACATTAGGAGGCTCGTCAGAAGTTTTACATCGAAAAGCAATACAAAGGTAACATGTACATTTAATACTTGTAGGTGGTATACAAATTGCTCGTGAATTTTTTTAAACCACTGTTTATTGATTGCAGTGTGATTTGTCATAAGCTAAAGCAGTGTATAACTGTAAAAGTATGTTTAATTACTGTGGAAGTACTTTTATTCTTGAACATCTGTGTACATAAATTCATGGTTTCGAATTCTATGCATTAGAACTCTTATGGAAAAATGTATTTCATAGGGAATTTTCGTCAAACAATGAAATTCTCTAAAATTGGAAACCCATGAGCTATATATAGTACATTGGCAGTATAATGTGTAGGAATACTATAAGTTATCATGCATTGAACCAACTAACATGATTATTTAGATAGTGTTGAAAATCGTTGAACGGTAAGGCGTCAGCCACACCGTTCAACCATTTTCGACACTATCTAAATAATCATGTTAGTTGGTTCAATGCATGATAACATTTTTGTGCGGTTATGCTAATAAACAACGAAAACGATCATTACAAAATGACCTACATTTAACTACACGATTCTAAAAATAAACACTACACCAACTGACAGCGTAACATGAACAATACACAACCGAGTGATTTATTGATTTTTCAAGTTGTATAAAGATTGTACCAGCAAAATGACGTTTTCGAAATACACTGAGCGGAAACCTTTGGAAATGAACGCAGATAAAACATTTCATTTAATTTACATGTTATTCCAAATATAGATGTTTTTCGTATTTTAATTTTCAGGCTGAAATTACTGTTACATTACGTTGAAGTAAACTATGTTTAATGTCGATGCGTTTATTTTTCTATGCTTACTTCATGTTTGTTAATGTAAAACACTACATTATCACGATTATTGATTTTCTTGTTGTGTATGACGGACATGGTTATTTAGCAGGTGGTTAATCAGCGAATAGAATCCAAGTTTACATCCGCATAACCGCACAAATAAAGCACATAGGCTTTCTGATGTTTTAATACTGAATTAGATAGGGAGACCTTACATTTTTGATCAGATACATGTAGTAGGAAACACACCTATTCATTTACAAATTTTTGTGCTTGATAATACTGTCTTAAACAAATATTTTGGTACATTTTGTTCTTTGTATTCTTCATTTTAACACACCTTTTTCTTGTTTATCACAGAATATATGGTGATAAATCTCCTGATATAATAGATGGTTTAAAAAAGAATCCAGTAGTTGCTGTTCCTTTAGTACTTAGACGGTAAGTTAAATCTAAAAACTGTCGATGTTTATACATATGTTTGAAATAAAGTACTTTAAAAAAAATGCATTTCAAAATAAAAATTGCATAAACAATTTCAAAATAAAAATTGCATAAACAATGAAAAGATATGGAGTAAATGAACATGAGACAAATACATAGTAGAACCAAGCAATGGATTTAAAAAAAAATTGCATGTACATGTACATAGAAAAAAAAGGGAAACGGGGGAATGTGTCAAAGAGACAACAACCCAAAGGGGAGTAATAACAACTCAAAGCCACCACAAGATCTTCAATGAACGGTGAGGAAACCCCACACCCAATGGCAGGTCGCAGTCGGCCCCCCAAATAAAGAGTTATCAAGTTCAGCAAAATAAACATCATCCTAGACTCCTATAGACATATAGTAAACTAACTAGAAAACAGACAAGACACACAAAGGCTTAATAAATTTCCTGACTTAGGACATGCGCAAACCTGCTGCAGCAGGGTTAAACTAGTTTTATTGCTGTGGCAGGGTTAAACTAGTTTTATTGAATGTATGCATTCAAGTACTTCAAAATAGAAAATTATTGAAATAACATGAGATACATGTAATTAAAAGTCTTTGAAAATTCTTTGAAATGACAATTTCGAAGAAATGCATTTTAATTTTCGTGACAGATGTACTTGGACAAGCCAGATTTATCAAAACTAAGAAAGGAAAACATGATGATTTTTAAGTCTAAATGGATAATCCAAAACCAAAATAGTAGACAGTATATCTGGTTCTTTGTACCAAAATGTGCATGAAAAGTCATGGAAAAGAACTTTCTAAAAATTTTGCTGAATCCTGTGTATAATTTAATGGTCACTTAGTACTTGGATAATAAACATTTCCTTGGTATATCTGTTTAATAAAAAATTATAAAAATGTATACAAGATATTCAGAGTCCTATAAAACTTGTATTTGTAGCCTGAAGTGTTAGTCATTGGCCAGACAAAGAGTACAGAAGAACTTCAATGGCTCGAACTGCAATGACTCGTAACACCATGGATGCCTTGAATCCTTTTTGTGGTCCTTTTGTTCAAGTTTAAACATAGTTTGACCTTGATATCTTGAACCTCCCATGGCTTGAACTGTTTTCAATGGTACCTTGGGTGTTCGAGTCATCGAAGTTCGACATTATACAAAATGTATACATTCAGTGGTCATTTCTTTACAATAGAAAGTGAATGGATGGTATGTAAAAAAGATATTCATTTTTATACGAACGCAAAAATTTTCATTTTTATACGAACGCAAAAATTTTGCGGTCGTATTATGGTATGGCTCAGTCGTCAGCGTCGGCTTCTGTGGCCAGCATAACTTTGTTTCTAGTGGACGGATCATCTTCAAATTTCAGTATGTGGTTTCTTGGCATAATGGCTATCCCGGGTTTATGGCCCCACCCGTTTCAGAAAAAGGGGCCAAAAAGGGGTAAAATTGGGTATTTTTGTGTCTGTGGACAGCATAACTTTGGTTCCAGTGAACAGATCATTTTCAAATTTAGTATGATGTTTCTTGGCACATGCTTTAGCCCGGGCTATATTTTTATGTTCCTAGCCCCGCCCGTTTTAGAAAAAGGGACCAAAAGGGGTTAAATTGGTCGTTTTCACATATTTGACTGTAGAATCTTTATTATTTATTGGATTTTGATGGGGTTTCTTTCAGTAAACTCCTTAGAAAATTTCCAATCTCGAGTATGCCAACGGATTTCACGTGGCATGTACCGTTCACGAGATAAATGGGGCCCAAAAGGGGCAAATTTCAAAAATTTCATTTTTTTATTTTTAATCTGATTTTGATGCAATTTTTTCCAAAGCATTCCTAATGAAAAATTATAGCAGCGTTCTACTATTAGATTTTTGGTAACTTGTTTCCTTACCCAGCTATGAGGGGCCGAAGGGGGCCAAAATCGTAAATTTACAGATAACCAAAACATTTTATTTTTCATCGGATTTCGATGGGATTTTTTTCTTTGAATTCCTCTTGATGTAAGCTTTCAGCATTATGTCAACGGATTTGGCGTACTTCTTACCGTTTCCGAGCTATGAGGGGCCGAAGGGGCCAAAATTGTAAATTTACAGATAACCTAAAATTTTCATTTTTCGTCGGATGTCGATGGGATTTTTTCTTTGGATACCTCTTGATGTAAGCTTTCAGTGGTATGTCAAAGGATTTGGCGTAGCTGTTACCGTTTCGGAGCTATGAGGGGCCAAAGGGGGCCAAAATCGTAAAGGAGTAGGGACGGTAAGGGCATTATTTGGCCTGAAAAATAAATTTGGTTGAATTCACAGAATTTTCTCATTGAAATATTCTGTGGGTATGGTTTTTCAGTAAACAGTAACAGTTCTCAAATATTGATGCATGATTATTGAGTTTAAGAGTGTAGAAGGAGGGACAAATTGAAGATTTAGTCGAAAAATGACAAATTTGACCAATTTTGACTACTTTTTTCTGTAACGGAAATATAGAGCACATGCAAGAACCACAAAAATATTTATATGAGAGGTTCAATTCATTTGTACCAATAAGTTGGTAAATTATCTTACTGGTTCTAGAATGTGCTCGATATTTCCGTTAAGGAAAACTGTACGCAAATCTGCCAAATTCGGTATATTTCTTTGAAAATTCTCAAAAGTAGCCTTTTCATGACGTCAGAACTGTACCTATTGTGACGTCATTGGTTCTAACTTTTGCATTTTTTCTATAAATGTGATCTCAACTTTGAAACGAACATGAAATAAAATCTTGAGGTGTAACTTAGAAATTCTCTCGAATCTTGGGCCAAATCAACCCCTTATCGCATCTTGTCCTTTACAGATAACCTAAAATTTTTATTTTTCATCGGATTTCGATGGGATTTTTTTCTTTGGATTCCTCTTGATGTAAGCTTTCAGTAGCATGTCAAAGGATTTTGCGTAGCTCTTACCGTTTCGGAGCTATAAGGGTTCAAAGGGGCCACAACTTCAAATTTGCAGATTGCCTGAAATTTTTTTTTTCATCGAATTTCGATGGGATTTTTTTCTTTGGATTCCTCTTGATACAAGCTTTCA
>MJUU01061507.1:189159-199330 GCA_002080025.1 Modiolus philippinarum | reverse complement strand
ATTTTCATTTTAGCAGATATTATCAAAACATTTGAAAGATCAAGCATTAAAATAACATTTAGAATAAGTAAAAGAGTACAAATAACCCCCAGGGCCTAAAACTTGCACCAAAATAAGGCTAAGGACAGAGCTTCACATAATGGAAATACTCCCTATGGTTTTATCAAATTTCCTTTTACATTGTAGTCTACACATGATGAACAACCTACTGCAGATAGTAACACTATCTTCGAATATTTTACGAAAGGATATGGAGTAAATGAACATGAGACCATAACACATATGTTAACTCCAACTGCAATAATTTTAATGAGCTGAATGGCCATTTCAGAAGTCTTAAAAGCACAACATCATCTACACGTGATGAACCTACTACAGATAATAACACTATCTTCGAAGCCTTAAAGCACAACATCATCTACACATGATGAACCTACTACAGAAGGCCGAGAAAACCAATGCCCGATTCAGCTTTTAAGAATCTTTAAAAAAAAGACCCATGACATTGAGGTCAATGTAAAATGTCAAGTATCAGACTGACATCATCCAAGTAGAATTAACACTGACCATAGGTTTAGGTAAAGTGGCTACAATTGTGAAGAATGAACATAAATATAAAAATAAAGAATGTCAATGAACCATGAAATTAAGGTCAAGGTTACTTAACAGGCTGATTTTTCCCAGTAAGATGTAAAAATAAACCTACTATGGAGACCATACATGTAGGTGATACCATAGCTGAGAAATTGACATCATTGTAAAAAATACAAAGTCACTTAACCATGAAATTAAGGTCAGGGCTACTTGACAAATGTTAGATTGGCAGATGAAATAATTAACCTTATATGGAGTACATGGGTGTTACAGTTGCTGAAAAATGAACATAAAATTAACTAAATCACTGGACTAAGAAATTAAGGCCAAGGTAACTAGACAGGCGTCAGACTGACATGTACCCGCAAAGAGCTAAGAATAAACCTAAAACAGAAACCATAGGTATTAAAATTAATGAGAAATTTACATGAAAGTAAAAAATAACAAATTCACTGGACCATGAAGTTAAGGTCAATGCTACTTGAAAGGTGTCAGACTGATTTTTACCCGCCAAGATGAAACAATAAACCTTATATGGAGATCGTGGGTGTTGTGAATGCTAAAAATTGGATATAAATGCTAAACTTTGCCGTGAAAACTTGACATATGATAGACTGACATGTACCTTCAAATGGAGAGTCTAGCTGGGTATTACTTTTGCTGATAAAAGGGCATGAATGTAAAAAATTAACAAAGGCACTGAACCATCAAATAAAGGTCAAGGTTACTTGACAAGTGTCAGACAGGAATTTATCCATTAATAAATAACACTAAACCTAATAGGGAGAGTCAGGTTCTTTAATTGCTGAGAAAATGGATAGGAATAAGCAAGAGGCTCTCAAGAGCCTATACCACTCACCTGGGCCATGAAAAATACAAATAGTCAAATGAAATTCTATGTAAAAGTGTCTATTTTTCGAACTTTGTAAACAAAGCAAAGTAACTACTCTTGTTTAGGATCAAATAAATATCATTCATCCCATGTTTACTTTAAATCTACTCATTGGTTCTCTTGCATGCACTTCCCAAGGGGTCCAATATAAAGCTATGTTCACCGCTGGCAGCCATGTTGGATGACAGGCCGGCACCAAAGTAACAACACTTGGTCAGCACCATCATTCATGTCATGATGTTTTAAATTCATTCAGCAGTTCTTTAAAACATGTTCTTTGTATGCATTTTCCTATAGCATTCAATGTTAAAGTTCCCTTTTAGCTGCCATGCTGGATGACGGGGAAAAAACTTGACCAGCACTTCATAAACATTATTCATGTCATGTTTGGTTAAAATACATTCGGCGGATTCACCACTGGCAGCCATGCTGGATGAGGGATCGGCACCAAAGTAACAATACCTGGTCAGCTTCCCAAAAACATCATTCCTGCCAAGGTTGGTTCAAATCCATTTGAAGGTTCTCAAGAATAAGTTCTTTGTATGCATTTTCCCATTTGGTCCAATATTAAAACTAAGTTCCCCGTTGGCGCGTTGTTGGATAACGGATTGGCATGAAAGCAACAACACTTGATCAGCACCTCATAAGCATCATTCATGCCAACTCTGGTTCAAATCCATTTAGTGATTATCATGTAGGAAATTTCTTAAAGGTAAACATTTACAACCGACGGACGGACGCTGGAGGTAAAGTGATGGCAAAAGCTCACCCTTGCATAGCCAGGTGAGCTGAACATTAACAAAGTCACTGGACCATGAAATTAAGGTCAAGGTTACTTGACAGGTGTTAGACTGATATATATCCATTATTATTTATCATTAAACCTAATACAGAGATTCTATGTTCTAACGAGAGGCTATCAGGGGCCTGTATCGCTTACTTGGCCCTTGATTAACATAGACATTTTATGTTGAAAAACCTATAGTATAGAACAACTTTAGTTCCAATATGCCTAATTAGTTTAAGGGGAGAAGACCTTTTCCTGTTTCCAATGGGGTTCCCTGCTGGCAGCCATCTTGGATAAAGTGTGAACCTGAAAAAAACACTTTTTTTTGTAAGGGACCACCCAAGGACTATTGTGGCCAAGTTTGGTACTGTCTGGCTCAGTATTTTCAGAGAAGGGTCCAATGTTAACTAGAGGTACTGTGGCCTGGAGGGCCACAAAATGATACCCCCACTCCCCGTTGGAGTAGAAGATTCCTAAAATAATTTGTCACAAAAATAGTTATAATTGCATAATTCCATTGTGTACTAAAAATTTTGAGAGATTTGCATAAAAAGACCTCGAAAATTAACTAAGTCGGTAAACAAGAAGTAGAAGTCTGGCAATCCTGAAATAGCTATTTGCTGTAAAGGTAATCATTCTAAACTTGCATACAAAATTTCAAGTTGCAGAGATGAGTAGTTACCGACATAAAAGTTACACTAGAGGCTCCCAGGAGCCTGAATCGCTCACCTGGTTTTCAGTTGCCACAATCAAGGTAACAATGTAAGTTATACTGCAGCTGATCTTCAGTTTCTCAAACTTTCGTAGGTCGAACACCTCCAATATCTTGAAGTGTTTTTAAAGTCTGTTCATGTTTTATTATATTTCTTTGTTGGGATTTTTGATAAAAAAACGGTCTTGCTAAGGACCACTTTTGACACCAGTTTTGAAGTCGAGAGGTCATTTTGTAAATGGCAGTCAACAAACAATTTTCAACATCAGTTTTGAAGTCGCAACATCAATATCTATTTGGAAATCAAATTTCATTGAAATCGGACAATGTTGAATTTTCCCGCCTTTTTTGGCAGCCATTTTGAAAATGGCGGTCAAGGAACAATTTTCAACACCGGGCATATATATGAGTTTTACCCCGAAACAAAGAGTATAGGAAACCAAGTTGATTTTTGAACATTTTTAATTTATTTTCCTGAAATTAAAGAAAAAGGTTTTTGTATTTTGTGAACATGACATTGTGTATTTGTTAAACGATAAAAGAACATGTGTATTTGCATATAAGATCTATATTGATAAAAAAAAACTATATTTAATACTTCATTTTGTTATTATTTGGAAATTACATTTCAAATTGTCTTTTTTTTACAAGGTTACATGATAAATATATTGCGCTATCTTTATGTCGGTGTGAAGTACACCGCAGTCCAAAAGCAAGATATGTATCATTGATATCGCTTGTATTTGCTGAATAATCCTGCATCTTTTTCTGCGCTGGAGGACTGACAGGCCATCTTTTCAAGGACTGATCTTTCATTTCCGAGGACTGATCCCCTTTTTTCAGAATTAATCATTTTGCTACTCAAATTTCTTTATGGTAATACCAAAACAATTTACATAACATCCATAAAGTGTTCTTTAACTTTGACAGTTAAAAGAAAGCAGATCTCATCATCTGAAGAGACAAAATGAGAGATAGAAAATTTACATGCCAAGATTTCCTTCCTTGTATTGTATCTTCACATGCCCAAATATATTTAAAACATTTGTCGCAATACACATGGTATCATGACCAGTTGGTCCTTCAGTCATTTTTTAGCTAAAACTTTATATATGTATATAAACTTTTTATTGTTAAAAGTAACCGATTTTTGTTTCCTATTTCACCAATTAATTTTTGTTAAACCTCGATGAAAACATGTACATTTGAATGGAATTTTACAAAAAATCTTGTCCCATTCATGCAATGCTTTCATCGACGAAACCGCAGTCGATTGTAAATTTCCCCTGAATATTAGTATATTTATTGCAACTCCATTAACAAATTTATACGTTTTTTGAACAAGGCGACTCTTAATTCAAAGAAAATGACAGATAATCTAAAAGGGAAAGTTCCATTATTAACAATACATAAATTCCATCATTAACAATACATAAATATAAAAAACAAACTCCCAAATATTTGTTAAATCTCGATGTTTGATTATTCACAAAGTTAACTATTTTCAAATAAGTATACGAGACAGTCTTTAAGTATACGATGTTTTCTTTTTATTGGAATAAAAAAAACAGGAGAAAAAATAAAATCGCAGATGAATGAACAAACGATCATATTTTGTATAGTCTATATATAAATACAAAAAATTGATTTATTATTTAGAATTAAATCTTGGAATAAATTCAAATGGCTTGAAACCTGTCACCCCCCTTTTCATCGACATCGCCAAGACTGATCTTCAAATCGAAGTTATAGCCAAGTATTTACCAAACAAGTAGATAACGTAAGACATTCATTTGACCTTGTGTTATCCTTATTTGTATGTTTTGTAGATAAAGACTAAATTAATAACACATGTTCGATAGCCACACGATTATGACAGCAGGTGGCTATCAGTGGTACAAACATACATTAATTCCCCCTTACAACAGTCAAAAATATCAGTAAGGGTTATTTCCCTTAAATGGCACGAAAAGTGTAATATGTTTAAAAATGGCGGTCAGGAACAAATTTCAACATCAGTTTTGAACTCGCAACATCAAGATCTATTTGGAAACAAAATGTCATTGAAATCGGACAATGTTGAATTTTCCCGCCTTTTTTTGGCAGCCATTTTGAAAATGGTGGTCAAGGAACAATTTTCAATACCGGTTTTGAACTCGCAACATCAAGATCTATTTGGCCAAATTTAATTGAAATCGGACAATATTGAATTTTCCCACCTTTTTTGGCGGCCATTTTGAAAATGGCGGTCAAGGAACAATTTTCAACTTCGGTTTTGAAGTCGCAACATCAATAAGAAAAAGAAGGGAAACGGGGAATGTGTCAAAGAGACAACGACCCCAAGGGGAGCAACAACAACTCAAAGCCACCACAAGATCTTCAATGAACGGCGAGGAAACCCCACACCCAACGGCAGGTCGGAGTTGGCCCCTAAATAAAAGAGCAATCAAGTTCAGCGAAATAAGCATCTTCCTAGAGTCCGACAGACATAAAGTGAACTAACTAGAAAACAGACAAGACACACAAAGGCTTAATAAATTTCCTGACTTAGGACAGGCGCAAACCTGCTGCGGCGGGGTTAAACTAGTTTTATTGGGCCCAAACCTTGCCCCTATAGCCAATGTGATAAATAAAAAAACGATCGTAACAACAGTAAAATTCAGTTGGCAACAGGACTGAGTCAACTGTGAAAAATGAAACTGAAAGAACTAAATATACGGACATAAACATGAAATCACAAGAGACTACTAGCAGTTAACTGACATGCCAGCTCCAGACCCATTACCAACTGACAAATTAAGTTATGTACCCTCAGTATACTTGCAAACCAAATTTCATTGAAATCGGACAATGTTGAATTTTCCCGCCTTTTTTGGCGGCCATTTTGAAAATGGCGGTCAAGGAATAATTTTCAACATCGGTTTTGAACTCGCAACATCAAGATATATTTGGAAACCAAGTTTCATTGAAATCGGACAATGTTGAATTTTCCCGCCTTTTTTGGCGGCCATTTTGAAAATGGCGGTCAAGGAACAATTTTCAACATCAGTTTTGAAGTCGCCACAGCATGGCAAACATTTCATCAATTTACACATAACCTTCATCTTCTATAGTTTTGGAAATAATAGATGAAAAATACGAAAATTTAAAAAATTCGGTGAAAAAAGAGCAATAACTCCTACAAGGGTTTATGGATTTTCTTCAAAATTTCAGGGTAGGTAGATCTTGATATGCTGAACATTTTTGCAATTTACATTTGATTTCTATCTGTTACACTTTTTGAAATAAAAAATTAAAAAATGCAAAAATTTTGAAAATTTAACGGAAAAAGGGCTATAACTCCGAGATGGGCTTTAGGATTCTCTTCAAAATTGCACAGCGGGTAGATCTTGTCATGCTGATCATTTTTACTTCTGTCAGATTTTTGATATCTGTAACAGTTTTCGATTTATTAGCCAAAAACTGCAATTTACCCCTATGTTCTATTTTTAGTAACAGCAGCCATGTTGTTTGGTCTACGAACATAAAAATCACAAACTTGAAAGTGCATACCCTGGTGATGATTCAGGCCAAGTTTGGTAAGTATTGGCCCAGTAGTTTCAGAGGAGAAGATTTTTGAATAAAAGTTAACGGACGGACAGACGACGGACAAACGGACAACGGACGGACGACGGACGGACGGACGACGGACGCCGAGTGATGGCAAAAGCTCACATGGCCTTTGGCCAGGTGAACTAAAAAAGTTTCTAAGATGAACAAAGATCTAAAAAATTAACTAACCAGCAATCCTGAAATCCCTTCTTGCGGTATTGGACATCATGGCAAACTTGCATACAAAATTTAAAGCTGCAGTGATGAGTAGTTACTGAGAAAACTGTTACGAAAAGTTCTTACGATTGATAAAAGATCTCGAAAATTAACTAAGTCGGTAAACAGGAAGTAGATATTCGACAATCCTGAAATCGCTACTTGCGGTATGGGACATCATGTCAAACTTGCATACAAAATTTCAAGCTGCAGTGATGAGTAGGTACTGAGAAAACTGTTACGAAAAATTCTTATGATTGACAAAAGAGCTCGAAAATTAACTAAGTCGGTAAACAGGAAGTAGATGTCAAGCAATCCTGAAATCGCCACTTGAGGTATGGGACATCATGTCAAACTTGCATACAAAATTTAAAGCTGCAGTGATGAGTAGGTACTGAGAAAACTGTTACGAAAAATTCTTATGATTGACAAAAGATCTCGAAAATTAACTAAGTCTGTAAACAGGAAGTAGATGTCCGGCAATCCTGAAATCGCTACTTGCGGTATGGGACATCATGTCAAACTTGGAAACAGAATTTCAAGTTGCAGTGATGAGTAGTTACTGAGAAAACTGTTTCGAAAAATTTTTTGCTATCACAGACAGACAGACAGACGGACAGACAGACAGACGGACAGAGTGATTCCTATATACCCCCTGAACTTCGTTCGTGGGGGTATAAAAATTATGCTCCCCACTGGCGGCCAAGTTGGATATAGTGCGAACCTGAAAAATGCCTTTTTTGTAAGGGACCACCCAAAGACTATTGTGGCCAATTTTGGCGCCAATTGGCTTAGTAGTTTAATAGAAGAAGATCCTTGAACATGCTTTTCCATAGAGTCCAATGTTAAAACTATGTTTCCCGCTGGTGGTCATCTTGGATATTCTGCCGACCTAAAAAATACCTTTTTTGTAAGAGACCACGCAAGAACAATGTAGCATAGTTTGGTTCCAGTTGGCGAAGTAGTTCCAGAGAAAAAAAATGAACATGTTTTCCCATAGGTCTAATGTTAAAACTATGTTCCCGCTGGCGGCCATCTTCGCAATAGGGCAGACCTGAAAAACACCCTTTTTGCAAGGGATCACCAAAAGACTATTGTGGCCAAGTTTGGTTCCAATTGGCCCAGTAGTTTCAGGGGAGAAGATCTTTGAATATGTTTTCCCATAGGGTCCAAAGTTAAAAAATATGTTATCCTCCGGCGGCCATGTTGCATATCGCAGGAACCTGAAAAAAAACTTTTTTGTAAGGGACCACCCAAGGAATATAATGGCCAAGATTGGTGCCAATTGGCTATGTAGTTTCAGAGAAGATGATCCTTGGACGTGTTTCCCATAGAGTCCAATGTTAAAACTATGGTTCCAATTGGCGGCCATCTTAGATATCACACGTACCTGAAAACACCTTTTTGTAAAGGACTATTGTGGCGAAGTTTGGTGACAGTTGGCTCAGCAGTTTCATAGAAGAAGATCCCTGAACATGTTTTCCCATAGGGTCCAATGATAAAACTAGGTTTCCCGCTGGCAGCCATCTTAGATATCGCGCCAGCCTGATAAACACCTTTTTGTAAGGGACCATCCAAGGACTATTGTGGCCAGGTTTTGTTCCAATTAGCCAAGTAGTTCCAGAGAAGAAGTTCTTTGAACGGGTTTTTCCATAGGTCAAATGTTAAAACTATGTTTCCAGCTGGTAGCAATCTTGGATATCTCGCTGACCTGAAATCACATATTCTGCAAGGGACCACCTAAAGACTATTGCGGCCAAGTTTGGTTCCAATTGGCCCATTAGTTTCAGAGAATATCCTTGAATGTGTTTACCCATAGGTTTCAATGCTAAAACTATATTTCCTGCTGGCTGCCATCTTGGATATTGCATGAACCTGAAAAACATCTTTTTTGTAAGGGACCACCAAGAACTATTGTGGCCAAGTTTTGTTCCAATTGGCCCAGTAGTCTCAGAGATCTTTGAATGAAAAATTTACACAGGATGGATGGACGGCCGATGGACGCAAAGTGATGGCAAAAGCTCACCCTGGCATTAGCCAGATGGGCTAAAAATGCTGAGAAATGGACATGAATTTATAAAATTCATAAAATTTGTAAAGGTTCCTCGGAACCATGTGTCTCGCCTGCTCAGTAAGATACCAAGAACAATACTAACGTTTATATATTTTCTGTATTCCAAAAATTAACTGGTCTTTAGGAGTTGCAGGAAATTTACCAAAAGTAGAATCAAATATTTTTGCAATTCAGGTATTAAAAATGACTGTTCTCACCAAAATGCATTTAAAATGGTATGGTTGCTAGGCAGAATTCCAAAAAATAACAGATCTTGAAGAGTTTCAGGAAATTTACCAAAATCAGTATCAAATATTTTTGCAATTCCATAATTGAAAATTACAGTTTTCATCAATATATTTTGAAAATAGTATGGTTGCTGGGTAAAATTCCAAAAATTAATTGGTTTAAGAGCGTTCCAGGAAATTTAACAAAAATCGGAATCAAAAATTTTTGCAATTTTACTCATTCAAATGTTTATTTAAATTCACCGAAAAACCATGGTTGCTAAGAAGAATTTCCAAAAATTGCATGCCTTGGACAGTTTCAGGAAATTTACCAATGTTGGAATCAAAGCTATTGCAATTCCATTATTGAAAATTACTGTTTTCATCAATATATTTTTGAAAAGTATAGTATAGTACTTGCTTAAGGTACAATTCCAAAAGTAAATTTGGTCTAAGAGAGTTCCAGGAAATTTACCAAAAATTTGGAATAAATTTTTTTTTGCAATTTCATTCATTAAAATGTTTGTTTATTTCAAATTCACCCAAAAAGCATGGTTGATAAGAAGAATTTCAAATAAGGGCTACGCCGAGCGCAGCATGATACGACCGCAGCATGTCGACAAAGGGGGTTTAAAGTGAATGTGGACACAGTAAAGAGCTTGACACAATAATTAGATGGACACAAAAAGAAGCTAGACACAGTCTAGCTAATAACTGTGTCTAGCTTCTTTTTTTCTTCTTCTAAGAAACAAAATAGGGAAAAAACCCTTTTGATTACTTACTGATAAAAAACCGTAAGAGCTATGCATTATATGTACTATCAACTAAAACTTTACATCCATAGAAATTCAAAGAAAATATCCATCGAAATCTGATGAAAAATAAAGATATGACACATTTAGAAAAATTGCAATTTTGGCCCCTTTGACCCCTTGTAGCTCCGAAACAGTAAGAGCTAAAAAAAATCCGTTGAAATACTACTGAAAGCTTATATCAAGAGGAATCCAAAGAAAAAAATCCCATCAAAATCCAATGAAAAATAAAGATTTGACATATTTAGAAAAATTGCATTTTTGGCCCCTTTGACCCCTTGTAGCTC